>JAHRHZ010000047.1:3902667-3919867 GCA_024137785.1 Ginglymostoma cirratum | reverse complement strand
ATTTTTCTGATGAAGGGTTTAGGCCCGAAACGTCAAGTTTTCCTGCTCCTATGATGCTGCTTGACCTGCTGTGCTCATCCAGCCCCATGCTTGTTATCCTTTTTTTCAGGCGTTCAGACTAGTTACAATGCCTTTCCTAAATCAACCAACAGAGGGCACTTTTAACTTGTTGGTCTCAGAGAGACTTGTGCACAGAATTCAGACATCGTTAAAATCACCAATGGGGCTGGTGACAAGTCAAATGACTAAAATCTCTAGTTGAAGTTTTATTTCTGGGAGGATTACAGTCCAAGATATCTTTGGAAGAGGATAATCTTAATATTGAGATTAAAGACGAAATTATATATGAATTCCATGGAACTACGCCAAACAAACTTAAAACCTACCAAGGCTTTAGTTGAAGTTTGGCATATAAATTGGAAATTATATCTTTTGTATTCTGTGTCAGTTGACATCTGTTTGCATTCCTGATGTGCATAAATGATCTGCAACTGACAAAATCTTCAGAGATATTGATGGCAAACAGGATGTGACACACACTATCTTTAGGGAATACAGCCTGTCATTGCTTAAACTCCCACTTTAAAACACCCCAGGACGTTAGGTAAAGGGACTGAATGTTATCAGGTTATAGTGTGTTAACAGTGTGTTATTTGGGTGAAGGAATGTTAATTAAGGTTATGTTTGCTTACAGCAGTAATGCAAGCCATGCCCAGCTTTTCTTCATAAAGGTGCATGTAAATGGCATGCTGACACACACAGTCTCAATTTTTAAAAAGCATCAGAGTTTTTACAGTGTGGAAAAGGGTCCTGTGCCTATCACCTGTTTTCAAGCTTCTATCTCATATCCATCATTTAACCCGTAGCCCCATATAATCTGATTGAAATTTACAGAAGACTGAGGGCCTGGATAGAGTGGACATGGAGATGATGTTTCCAATAGTAGGAGAGACTAGGACCCAGGGACACAGACTCAAAGCTGTGGCCCTTCATGATTGACTTTCTAAGGGACAAGATTTATCCCTATCTACGCACAGCCATCACTGGTTTCAAGCGCTGTAATGTGCAGAACAAATAGTAATACAGAGGAACTAGTTCCAAAGGCGTGAAAACAGAAGTTGCTGGAAAAGCTCAGCAGGTCTGGCAGCATCTGTGGAGAAACAAAATCAGAGTTAATGTTTTGGGTCCAGTGACCCTTCTTCTGAGCCCTGAGGAAGAGTCACCGGACCTGAAACTTTAACTCTGATCTTTTTTTTATCTTCACAGATGCTGCCAGACCTACTGAGCTTTTCCAGCAACTTCTGTTTTTGTTCCTGATTTACAGCATCCTCAGTTCTTTTGGTTTTTAGTTCCAAAGGCAGATCTTATAACTGAAGAACAGAACCAGCCCTTCAGCTGTCACTAGACTGACCCTATTGTGATAAAACTAAGAACTGTGGATGCTGAAGGTCTGAAACAGTCACAGACATTGCTGGAGAAACTCAACAGGTCTGCTGGGTCTGAACAAGCGTCATTGGACTCGAAACATTAACTCAGTTTCTCTTTCCACACATGCTGCCAGGCCTCCTGAGTTTCTCCAGCAATTTTTGTTTTTTATGGATGAGTCAGAATTTTTTCTACTATAAAAGTAAATGTAATTCCTCTGAATGTCTTCTAAGAGTCTTTAAATGTGCGGAGAATATAAAAGGTTGTGTTGTACGATATTAGCAACAAATATTTTAATTATGATTAGTGTCAGTATAACAAATTAAAATAAACACCCTTGATTAAGTTAGAAACTTCGCTAGAAAAGCAGATATACAAGATTCCAATGAATAAGCTGATCTATTCACCACCAATGTTTCACAACGTGATTTCAATGCAATCCAATCTTTCAAACCAACGCAAATGTTCATAGAAGTTACACACCTCATAACAAAAGACTGCTTGAAGTGGGGAACCATATTGCTGCACATACAGATCAATGTACAAGTCAGAGGCTAAGCTTGAAATTTCTCCAGTAAAACTTTGATTTTCATATAATGCATTAGTCCAAACCCAGTTCCCTTCATTTAAAAAAATAGTTGCAGGCTATAAACAAATAAAATGCAGAAAGCATTTCTAGAAATCAACAGCATCTTCAACAGGAATAGCATCTTCCAGGTTATTTGCCATTGATCCCAGGCTGGTGCTTTTCTTTTACAATTTACTTGAAAATTGAACAGAAACAGCACCAACATTGCACAGTGCAATGTAAATGATATAGGCCCAGGCTGAAAGAAGCAATGTTACAAGATATGTTACAAGACAACAATGTTCCTTTTATGGAATGCAGCAGTCACATGAGGGTATAGTAATACAAAGCCTATTAAACACAATCACATATAGGAACGTAGGAAAGGTTGTGGCAAAAGCAACTTTCATCATAGTCTAAAGATTAGGTAGGACTGAGCCACACCAGGGAAATGCCTGATGTGAACATACAGAAAAGTGTCTTCTTGGCATTTGGAAGCTCCGGTGACACTTAGTTGGCCATACATCAAATCTATTAGATATGTCTATAATAACATGAGAAATAAATAAGATGTTCTTTCCTTTCTAAATGCTGTTTTATGTAGTATTCTTCCTGGGTATTATTTGGAATCCACTTATTTAATTTGCAGAATTAAACTCTGGGCAGGCAATGTTTACTGAACACAGCTGCTTATTTGAACCAGGAATATGCGTACATTATTTTTTATGTGCACATGTCAGTGGCAGACACAGTACAAAGACTGCCACATAAAGAACTCTCACTCTCTCTCTCTCTCACTCAGACACGCACACACGCGCGCACACACACGCACACACACACACACACACACACACACACACGCAAATGTAACGGACAACACACCCTTGAACCAATTAATAATGAATTACACCTGAGCACATAAAGGTGATGCAACATCTGTTTAAACCATACTCAATGTTTTAGAGCAGTTTCAGAAAATATGCACATTATTAAAGAAGAAAATAAGCAGCAAAAACCTTAATGTTACTCTAAAGGGAGTAACATTGTGCAAAATGTCTATGGCTTAACTTCAATGCAACATTTTAATAAAAAGGCAAGGTTTTATGCAGATGAATATTCCCTTTCTCATCAATAAACTGCCACTCAGAAAATCACAGGCAAATGAAAATATTGCTGCAATCTCATGGACTGTGGCAGATGCAAAATGCTGAGGGTCTTCGCCAAGAACTATTCCAGACTACGCACAATATTCAAATAATTCTCCAGCAGGACCAAGTTTCTGAAAGGGTGCTTTTGTCTGATTTTAAATGATCTAATTATGAATGGAATCACAGCTGCAACAGAGGTCAAACACATCCTTAAATTGTGGATATTAGTTCAGACCTCACCATTTTGGAGTCTCTAGATTATCAAACTCAGACTAACAACATAAACTCTCATGTGCAAGAGGAAACCAAGAATGAGCCAATACTACTGATCCAAAATATCTCAAGAGAAGTCCCTGATCCATGTAGAAAGATATTCAGTCAACCATTGCGTCTTAACAAACAGGAAGCTGCTTGGTTTTTATGCACGTTGATTTGTCGACACTCTGGCGCTACTGCATGTGGACAGAGACTGGGACCTGGAGATGGGAGTAGGAGAGAGGTACCAGGCAAAAACGGGTCAACCTGTGACTCAATGATCATAGAGACAGCATCAGCAGCGCAAAGATCGGTCCTTGGCCTCCTCCACTTTCTCAACCCCTCGCTATTCCTTAGCCAACATCATTCCCTAACATGGACCGTGCTCAAACTGGCTATAAAATACCTCTGGGACTGATGGGATTTGAACGCAGATGTTTTGGATCAGAGGTAGAGCCACTACCATGGTGCCACAAGATCCTTATGCTCCTAACATTCTGCTGAAGATAATCAGTTTCACTTCTCCATAACCTCTCCTGATCTCTCCCCTATGTCCATACTCTCACACTGGTTGTTTGGATGATTCACTATCTCCTCCAATGGAACTGGAGACTGAAGCCCTTGTCTTTTGGTCCCAAGCACAAGCACATTTCCAAATTGCCCTCCTCTTAGCTCACTTTCTCCAGCTAAGTGGGGCAGCTCAAAACTTGGCATTTAATTACACCCAGCTTGAGCCTCCAACAGGATCCTGCATCGCACAACCAGTCAATTCATCCTCCCATCCTAAAACCACCTGCCTCTGCCCCTACCAATGGCCACTGACTGCCAAAACCATCATCCATGCAAACTTCAGAGGAGATCAATCATTTGGCTGATCACCCTTCCCAACCTTCTGGCAACCCAAAGCTCTGCTGGTCCTATCCTGATCCAGACCATCCATCATTTCCACAGGCGGCACCAGGGATTGAATGCCAACTTTTAAAATTCTCATTTTCCTTCGGGTACAGGCTCTAGTCCTACATCTCCCTAATCCCTCCCTACGCCAAAACTCTGATGCCTGTGCTTTCAGATGTGTATTTTGTACATCCCTGATGTATTCTCAATCCCACCCTTAAACTCCTTCACCTATCCTCTTCCTGATCTTACTTTAAGACCACTCTTTGGGTCAGGTCTTTCAATATGTTGTTAATTAACTTGATGCCAATTATTTTGATTGCACTGCTGAAGTGCTCTGGTACATTCTATTATTCTGCAACAACAACTTGTATTGTACAGCACCTTTCACAATGTAAAATGCCTCAAGGTACTTCTCAGGAGTATTTACCAAATAAAATTTCGATACTGAGTTGATAAGGGAATACAACAGCAAGATGGACAAAACTTTAACCAAGGAGGCAGGTGGTTAATGGGTTCCCTAAAAGAGGAAAGCTAGGAAGAGAGCTGAACATTTTTCTTGCGGGGGAGGGAGGTTTCCAGAGTTTAGAACCCTGGCAACTGATGGCCACCAATAGTGGAGCATTGAGACTAAGGTTGTACAAGAGGCCAAAATTGAAGGACCTCAGAAATCTCAGGGCTGTAGAACTGGACAAGGTTATAAAAGAAATAGCGTATACACAAATAAGGACAAGTTGTAGTTATAACTACTAAATAATTGAGCATTGTTCAGCTACCTGCCACAGGCAGTGATAAAGCAACTGCCCATACTTTACAGTAGATAGCCAAGCTACCAAGATTCCCTCAGCTTGACTTTGTCCTGTGAATTGACAAAGTGACTCCAAACACACTGAGGACAATGAATTCTAGTATGTTTTGATGTCCATCTTGCTAGCCCAAGTTACTATTTGAATGCCAATCAGGAGTCCTTCCTTAGTACTTGACAGCACAGTGAGCCGGAGGTTGGAAATGCTGTAGGGGGAGACAATCTTTGTACATCAATTAAACTTCAATCATAATAAGCACCAGAAACAGTATGTTTAAGTTGCAATTGGCTTGTAGGAAATGACAGCTGATAAGAGTGGACTTCAGTACCAAACACAAGATGAATGATCAACAAAGACAACTTCTAACCACGATGGTTAACATTTTCTTTTATATTCTGCCTTTATTTTAATGTATAAATATCCAGAGAAGGAAAAGAATGACTTTATGGTATTTTACCCAACATCAGCACACTTTACTAAGTCAGAGAGAAATAAACTGTATGATGTTTGCGTTTAAATTTGTGGAACTGATAGCTGATAGCTATCAGGAAAGGTTGGAAAGGTTCGGAATGCTTTCCCTCAGAAACAGGGGACAGAAGGATGACCTAATAATATTATGAAACAGCGCTGAACCAAAGATCCATGAGCCCTATGGGCTGTTCCCAGGGAAGATACATGGAGACAGGCATCACCTGCTGCTGGAGGAACATCAATTTGGTGAAAGGTGCTCTTTGGGTCAGGCTGAAACTTCCTAGTCATCCAATGCAAAGAGGTATCGATGACCAAGTGTTGAAGACTGGCACGTGCCAAGGTTCAAGACAATGGATTGGAGGGGCACTAAGGCTCAATGAGGAAATGTACCAAGGCCTCATCAATATCCTCTGGCACCATCCCACACAACTGCAAGAGGGTTTGACACTTGCTTTTTCAGCACCTCCATCCTTGACTGAACAAGGACCAAACCACTCCTCTCCAGCTGAAGCAACGATTCGTTTGTAACTAGTTTAGTCCCGTCTACTGCGTTCGTCGCTCACATGTAGCCGCCTCTACAGTAGGGACAATGAATGCAGTCCAGATGACTGTATTGCGCAAGTCATCTGCTTAGTCTGCAAGCATGACCCACGCAAGCTTCCAGTCACTTGGCATTTCAATACATCATCTTGCTCCCACGCTCACTATTGGGCCCTGGGCCTGCCAGTGTTCCATTGGAACCCAGCACCAGTTGGTGGACACAGCACCTCAGTTTCCACTTAAAGTAGGCAAGTTGCAACTTCAGAACTCACCACCTTCACTCTGTACTTCATTTTGTTACGTTACCCTCACACACACACCCCAATTCCCCAGGTCTGTACCTTGCTTCTCATATTTTTGCTTTCAGCTCAACTCACCTCCATCGTGCAATTAATACCGACTCTCCATATCCTTACCTCAACTTCACAATCATTACCACTCCATTTATCTTTTGTACTTTGACATTTGTGATCTTTAATCTCCTACATCCTCTGCCTTGCTCCCTTGCATCTCTTTTATTACACCTCTTCCATTCAAGAAGAATCATCTTTCACTCTCCACAGATGCTGCTAGGCCTACTAAGTTTCTCCAGCATCTTCTGGCTTTATTCAGGAAATGACCACATTGCTGTTGGTCTGCAATCACATTTCAGCCGGATTGGGGAAAAAAAATAGCAGATTACCGTCCCAAAAGGGCATTAGTTGTCATCATTACTGACACTAGCTTTTAACTATAGATTTATTAATTGAACTTAAACTTCTCCCAGCTGCTATGGGATTTGAACCCTTGTTCCCAGTGCACTAGTCTGGGCCTCTGGATAACAGACTCAGTAACATTACTCCACTGTCTACATTAGAGAATGCAGCATGCTCCTGCAAGGAGTAGTTGAGGCAATTAGCAGTGATACATTTAAGGGGAAGCCAAAGAATCACGATGAAGGGTCCATAAGACGCAGCAGCAGAAGTAGACCACTCAAGCCCATCGAATCTGCTCCATCATTCATTAAGTTAAGACTGACTTGACAATTTTCTCCACTTTCTTGCCTTCTCCCCTTAACCCTCGATTCCCTTACTGATTAAAAATCAACCTTGAATATACTTTACAACCTCGTTTCAAGAGCCCTCTGCAGGAAAGAATTGCATAGATTCATTACCCTCAGAGAAGAAATTCTTCCTCATCCATTTTAAACGTGCAACCCATTATTAGGAGATGATGGCCTCTGGGCAGATGGAGAGGGGTAGAAAGATCTTGGGTGCAGCATAAAGACCAACAGACTGAATGGCCTGTATTTTTGCACACTAATTCCTGCACTAGGCAAGTGTGAATTGCTGACAGCTCCTCATCCAGATTCCTATTTGGATGAAAAACTCTTGTGGACATTGGGTGAGAATGGAATTGAGCTCATCTGAGACATTCCCTTTTTCATTCTATGGCCAAATTGCATACAAACACTCACTTCCATCTCGAATGAAGAATTTTGATCACACATGAACCAGGAAGGGCCTCCAGAAAATCCCTCAAGCAGCCCATGAACACAAAAGCTGAATCTGAGAAGGAAGATGACAGTAGCTGTTTTCAATTTCTCTCCACAAATACTGCGAGGCACTTCAAGTTCTCCAGCAATTTCTCTTTTGTTATATTTCAGATTTCCACATCCTCTGCGTTTTGCTTCTATCGTTCTTGCAGCCTTTACTGTGGCCACATCCCAACATATTGAACAAACACCAGAGATTATCCAATATTTGGGAATACTCACAGGGATAAAGCAGTTGTCAGCATCACGCTCGTTCGACTTAATTGCCACGTTGCCCAAGTGAAGAATTGCTGCAAGAATGTGGAAGATACCCATTTGGTAGGAATCACTTATACCTGCAAAACATTTAAAGGGATTTTGTCAAACAGGTTACTTTGAAAATAGGCATCATGTCCAAAGTGAAATCCTGTAACATGAAATAAGCTGACAAATTAAACTTATTTTACAGTTTAAAATGAATTGGTTAATGGTCCCATTAAATAGCAAACAAAGAAACTAGGCACAAGCCAACATCACAAACACGATTTCACCTTTCAAGCTGCAATCTTTCATTTGGGAACATTCTGAAAGCTGTAATAATCCATTTTGAAATAATATTGCATCAGGTATTCTGGCACTTTGGCTGATCTCAAAATTCTGAGAATAATGAAAGGCTATTTTCAGAGGGAAGAAAGCACATTTCTTCTTTCTTATAGTCATCGTCCTTTCCAATAGGATATTTCAAAATTGAGCGATTATTTCTAACTATAATGTACCAGCATAGTTTTAAGTAACAATTTAAAATATTTTGGATGATGTGATATTCTGGATAGCTGCAAAGGTTGGCAATCTCTTCAAAGAAGTGTACACAATTTTCAAAAGCAAGCTAAATTGACATTGGCTCACATCTGAAAAAAAAAAGCAGCCTGACTTATTTCAATAGCGCTGTCCGCCTGACTGACTGACTAGACAAGCAGTAAGTGTAGTGTGAGAAGCCCAGAGCACGACATGTATGAATGAAGTATTTGAACAAGTATTAAAAACAGCTGTCACTGCAAGATGCTGACTGCTATTTAGTTTGCTCAATGTGGATCACTGACTGGACCAGCTACATAAATACTGCAGCTACAAGTGTAGATCAAAGGCTGGGAATTCTGCAGGGATTAACTCTCCTCCTGTCTCCCTAAAGCCTATCCACCGTTGTCTGAAGTGATGCCAGGCTGAGTGCAGCTCCAACAACATTCAAAAAGCTTCGCAACCACCCTCTTCAGTTCGCACTCCTGCCATTAGAGGGCACCGTGGCTGTAAGTGCGCACCTTCTACACGACACACAACAGCAACTTGGCAAGGCTTCTTCAAAAGCACTTCCCAAACAAACCATCAACTATGGCTGCCTAGGACCAGACATGGAAAAACCATCATCAACAAGTTCCCCTCATGCCACCCTGACTTGGAAAAATGTCGCTGTCCCTTCCTCATTGAGTCAAAACTCTGGCACTCCCTTCCGAGCAGCTTTGTGGGTGTGCATGCAGCCAAACTGTAGCAGTTCAAGGTGGTGACTCACCACCAGGGATCCACATTGAACACTGGCCTCACACCAATGACACACACATCAGAAACAAACACAGCAAGAATTCCATTCGAATAATGTTCGAGAGGAAGAGGTTCAAAAGGCACTAATAGCCAAATCTGACTCTCCAGAATCAAAAGTTGAAATGTGAGGTTACAATCAATGAAACATATTATATATTTACCTAGTAAAGAGCAAGCCTGTCTGGTATTCATCATTTCTTTGGCATCATCTATTCCCTCAATCACAGGACTGCCTCCTAAATTTGTGTAGTGGAAGTTTTGAGCACTGCCTGGAAGCAAATAGATATTAGCAGTACAGTTAATTAGCATGATATTTTTCTCCTGGGAAAAATTTTTTCAAAAATAGTATTTGGAAGATAACGTGCACCAGAGCCACAAACTGAAATTGATGTACAATAATAATTCAGATAGTTCTCTGCAATCTCATTCCAATGGGTGGGATGAGCCACCTGGGTTTTATAATCAAGGTCATTGGGGCAGCTTCCAAACCAAACTGAAATGACAATGATTACTGCCTTGGTTGAAGGAACAGTTTTTTCTCTATCAACTGTGGTGTGGATGCAGATCCCCAACATCGGTAATGAGAGGCAAACAGCTTTTGATTGTGATACACTGTACTCAAGAAAAGTAAACATTTTGATAAGCTGTTCCAAACAGGCTAATACAACAAGCGAGTCTCTTTAAAAAGCAATTCAGAAAGGAGCACATAGCAATGGCAATAAATTTGTTTGCAGCAAGTCATGTTACTCCTTTCAGAAACAGAGGTCTGCACTGCTTCGAGACTGTCTGGGCAGCAAGTGACTGGAAGCTGCAGAGTTTGTTACAGAATGTCAGGCTGCATCAAATCTCTTGCCCTAGTTTTGCTGTGGTAGAGGGTTCTAATGTGGTTTCTCAGATAATGAAGGAACCTAAATCGTACAAGTCATGCTACATGGCTCATATGAAAAACACCCTACTTGGGCCCATTACGTTGGACCATGATATTCAACAGTGAAAAAACAAACTTGAAATAAGAGTCAAATGATAACCATTGTCAATTGTCAGGAATTACCATCTGATTCTCTAATGTCCTTTAGGGACAGAAAATGCCATCCTTAACCAGTCTGGACTATGTATGACTCCAGACCCACAGCAATGTGGCTGACTCTTAACTGCCCTCTGGACAATTAGGAATCGATAATAAATGCTGGTCTAGATAGTGACGCCCTCATCCCATTAACAATTTAAAAAAAACTTGCTGTTGAATTTTAAGAATGAGCCAGAGTTTCTCTGCTCGTGATTTCAAAGTTTAAGGTGAGAAAATAATGGTAAACATACTCAGCCTGAGAGTTTTGAATTCTGGTAAATGTTTAGAGGCACACAACTGGTACAGAATATGATAATTTCTTTCATCCTCAGCCTGGAAGAGAAGGCAGATGTCAGATTCAAATCTCAAGTGTATAGCTTTAAAGTAGAACCATAAGGATATCACTAACACCCAAGATGCGTATGCAGATACAGTTAGTAGTAGTCATTGAGATCGACAGCACAAAAAATAGACCCTTCAGCTCATTCGCATCCATGCTGGTCAAAAACAACCACTTCACTTTTGTCATCCCATTTTCCGGCACTTGGTCCATTGTCTTGTATGCATTGGCATCACAGGTGCACATCTAAATCCTTAAATGTTAGGAGGGTTTCTGCCCCTACCACTTCTAAAAGCAGTCAGTTCCAGATTCCCACCACTCTCTGGGGGAAATAGTTTTCTATACATTCCATGTAAACCTCTCCGTGCTGCCTGGTCACTGATCCCTCCATCATGGGGAAAAGTTTCTTTTTGTCCACCCGTGACTGTGCCCCTCATAGCTTTATATTTCTCAGTCATTGTGGGGAGGATGGGAAGGTAATGGCCTAATGGAATTATCACTGGACTGTTAATCCAGAGACCTAAGTAATAGTCTGGGGACCCAATTCAAATCCCATCATGGCAAATGGTGGAATTAGAATTCAGTAAAAATCTAGAATTAACACTCTAATGATGACCACAAATCCAATGTCGATTGTTGGGGGAGAAAAAGAACATCTGGTTCACTAAAATATCCTTTAGGGAAGGAACTGCCATCCCTACCTGGTCTGGCCTACATGTGACTCCAGACTCCAGACCCACAGCAATGTGCTTGACTCTTAACTGCCCTCTGGGCTATTAGGGATGGGCAATAAATGCTGGCCTAGCCAAAGCCGCCCACATCCCATCAATGAATTAAATTAAAATGTTTAAATTAATAATGTCCCTCTCCATCTCTTTGCTCTAAGGAAAACAATCACAGTATGTCTAATCTCTCCTCATAAATGAAACTCTCCAACCCAGGCAACATCCTGGTAAATCTTCTCCCCAGTGTAGTTACATCCATCTTATAAGTGAATTTCAGAACTGCACACAATATTCCACCTGTGGCCTAACCACAGTTGAATCTAGTTCCGGTATAACCTCCCTGCTCTTAAACGCTGTGCAGTAATATGTAATCATGAGGCACCTCCCAGCCCCATTAACACTCCCTGTTCTAGCCATCCACAATCACATGGCTGGGAGTATACAGCAGTCTGTCTGCTACTGCCACTCAGAGTCATGGATTTATAAAGCACAGAAACAGAGCCTCCAGTCCAACCCATCCACGCCAACCAGACATCCTAAACTGATCTAGTCCCATTTGCCAGCATTTATTTGCCGCACAGCCCTCTAAATCTTTCCTATTCATGTACCCATCCAGATACCTTTTAAATGTTGTAATTGTACCAGCCTCCCAACTTCCTCTGGCAGCTCATTCCACAAAACACACCACCCTCTGCATGAAAAAGTTGCCCCTCAGGTCCCTTTCAAACCTTTTCCTTCTCACCTTAAACCTATGCCCTCTAGTTTTGGACTGTCCTACCCTGGGAAGAAGACCTTGTTTATTTACCCTATCCATGCCCCTCATGATTTTAATAAACCTCTATAAGGTCACCCCTCAGCCTCTGATGCTCCAGGGAAAAATAGCCCCAGTCTATTCAGCCTCTCCCTGTAGCTCAAACCCTCCAATCCTGGCAACATCCTTGTAAATTTTTTCTGAACCCTTTCAATTTTCACAACATTTTTCCTATAAAGGGAGACCAGAATTGAACACAGTATTCTAACCATAGCCTAACTTATGTCCAGTACAGCTGCAACATGACATCCCAACTCCTACCCCCACTGCACTGATCAATAAAGGCAAGTGTGCCGAACGCCTTCTTTACCACCCTGTCTACCTGCGACTCCACTTTTAAGGAACTGTGTACCTGCACCACAAAGTCTCTTTGTTCAGCAACACACCTCAGGGCCCTACCATTAACTATATAAGTCCTGCAGTGATTTGCCTTAACAAAATGCAGCACCTCACATTTATCTAGATTAAACACCACCTGCCACTCCTCAGCCCATTGGCCCATCTGATCAAGGTCCCATTGCACTGTAAGATAACCTTCTTCACTGTCCACTACATCTCTAATTTTGGAGTCATCTGCAAACTTACTAACCATTCCTCCAAAATTCACATCCAAATCATTCACATAAATGAGTGGACCCAGCACCGATGCTGTCGTACACCACTTGTCACAGGCCTCCAGTCCAAAAAAAACCCTCCTCCACAACCCTCAGTGTCTCATCTTCAAGCCAATTTTGTATCCAATTGGCTAGCTATCCCTGGATTCCATGTAATCTAACCTTACTAACAAGTCTACCAAGTGGAACCTTGTCGAATGCCTTTCTGACATCCATATAGACAACGTCCACCACTCTGCCTTCATCAATCTTCTTTGTCACTTCTTCAAAAAGCTCAATCAAGTTAGTGAGAGACCATTTCCCACACACAAAGCCATGTTGACTATCCTCAATCAGTCCTTGCATTTCCAAATACATGTAAATTCTGTCCCTCTAACAACCTACCCACCACTGATGCCAGGTTCACCAGTCTATAGTTTCCTGGCTTTTCCTTACCCTCTTTCTTAAATAAAAGGCATCTCGTTAGCCAGCTTCCAGTCTTCCAGCACCTCACCTGTGACTCTCGATGCTATAAATCTCTCAGCAAGGGGCCCAGCAATCTCTTTCCTAGCTTCCCACAAATTTCTGGGATACACCCGATCTGGTACTGGGGATTTATCCACCTTTATGCATCTTAGGACATCCAGCATCTCTTCTCTGTAATATGGACACTTTTCAATATGTCACTATTTATTTCCCAAGTTCTCTAGCGTCCATGTCTTTCTCCACAGTAAATACTGACGCAAAATACTCGTTTATATCTCTCTCGTTTCCTGTGGTTCCACACATTCACAGCCTTGCTGTTCTTTAATAGGCCCTATTCACTCCCTAGTTACTCCTTTTCCATTAATGTATTTGTACAATCCCTTTGGACTCACTTTAATCCTATTTGCCAAAGCTATCTCATGTCCCCCTTTTGCCCCCCTGATTTCCTTCTTAAGTATATTCTTGCTTCCCTTATGCCCCTCTAGGGATTCATTCGGTCCCAACTGTCTATACCTGACATAATCCTCCTCCTCTTTCTTGACCAGGACCTCAATTTCTCTAGTCATTCAGTATTCCCTACACCTACCTGCCTCTGCACACTAGCAGGAACATACTGTCTCTGAACTCTTGCCTCCCACTTTCTAACTGTCCCTTTACCTGCGAATAGCCGGTCCCAGGTAACTTTTGAAACCTCCTGCCTAATACAGTCAAAATTGGCCTTACTCCAATTTAGAAGTTTGACTTTTGACTTTTGACTTATGATCACTGGCCCCAAAGTACTCTCCCACTGATAATTCAGTCACTCGTCCTGCCTAATTTCCCAAGAGACGCAAAGTGGACAAGGAGGAAAGCCACCTTTATAGATCAGTACCAGCCTGGAAAGTCTGTCACCTACCATTCCCCCTTTCCCCTTAACGGAGGGTTCAACTCCTTAAGGCACCACACTCAACAACTCAGATATGAGCTAAGGCATGTTGGGGAGTAGGCAACAGCCTAATGGTATTATTGCTAGACTATTAATCCAGAGAACCAGGTAACGTTCGAGGGACCTGGGTTCAAATCCTGCCACAACAGGTGGTGGAATTTGAATTCCATAATAATCTGGAATTAAGAATTTAATGATGACCAGGAATCCATTGCCGGTTGTCAGGAAAATCCCATCAGGTTCACTAATGTCCTTTAGGATGCTGCTTGGCCTGCTGTGTTCATCCAGCTCTACACCTTGTTATCTCGGATTCTCCAGCATCTGCAGTTCCTATTATCTCTGATACTATCTGCCATCCTTACCTGGTCTCGCCCAGATGTGACTCTAGACACACAGCAATGTGGTTGACTCTTGACTGCCTTCTGGGCAATTAAGGATGGGCAATAAATGCTGGCTAG
The DNA here is from genome assembly GCA_024137785.1 of Ginglymostoma cirratum. NCBI lineage: Eukaryota > Metazoa > Chordata > Chondrichthyes > Orectolobiformes > Ginglymostomatidae > Ginglymostoma > Ginglymostoma cirratum. The sequence continues at coordinate 3,905,250 of JAHRHZ010000047.1, read as the reverse complement.
CTAGTGACGCCCACATCACATGAATGAATTTTTAAAAATGGTAAATGCTGAGATGTGAACTCATGTAGTGGCAGTAGGATAATAGGCTCTCTCAGCATTTAATAGACCAGAAGCTGTGGTTTCCACCTTCATTCAATATTATAGTCCAAATCATCCTGTGTAGCGGCTCAAAAATCCCAACACTTTCCATTAAAGTGCTGGTAAATTCCTTTCAACAATTACTGGAAGCTGTCAACATGCACAATATGTGCAGTCCCTATCTACATACTTTCAAAAGATCTTTTAGGCATATGACTATATAAAGATACAATAATCCCAGAGGACCAAAGAGTTGAAGAGACCAGAGAGTCTGGTCCCAGAAGATCAGAGAGTTGCTCTCTCTCATTAGAGAGTTGCCCCATTAGTGGGTAGCACATACCTGAAATACAACTCTCGACTTTTCCAACAGGTAGGTTCTCATGTTAGCTCCAACGATGCGATACCTTTTGTCAAACCCAATTTCAATGTACTTCCCAAATCGACTACTGTTATCATTCCTGGTCGTCTTTGCGTTTCCAATTGACTGCCATGCAAAAAGAGACATGCACCTTAAAATGATTGGTTAACCAATGCTGATAAGGACAAACTTTATCATGCCATCATTAGAGGACTGGGCAGACCTGTACGTTAATGCCAAACTGGATGAAAACTCTGGCAGAATTATACACAGAGTCATCAGAACAGAACTGATTAGTTCTTAAGAGTTTGGACATTTGCAGAAATTTCAGGTCCATTAGTTTAGTCCTTATACTGAGACACAATAAATTGCAAAGAATAATATAATTTTGAAAATCGGTCTCTCAAAAGCAGACAGTAGTATGTGTAAAATATTATTGTCCAATTTTGTCTTGGCACAACCTAATCCAAAACAGCTGGAGTAATTTAGCTTACTGTAAGTTTCCTAAATGATTTGGGCTCTTGCAGCTCAGTGCTAGTGTCCCTATCTCTGAGCCAGGAGACCTGAGTTCAAGTCCCTCCTGTTCCAGAGGTGTATAATAACATCTCAGAGCAAGGTTGCTTAGAAAACATCTTTCCCTAGTGATATGAAGTTGCACCGCTCTGCACTCAATTCCGGTGGAATTTGTGCACCAGGTTAAGAGGGGCAGCTGAGAACTGTTTGATAATTCAGCACAACTGGAGGACATCAAGAGTCTCAGTCAATCCATACTGAAAGCAGCTGCAAGTTCTTGAAAAACATACGGTCTTTCACTGGGGTACTGGTTGCAGCTTGATGAATGACGATTTCTTTCATGCAATTAAATGGTGCACAGCTATTGCAAATTACTCAGTAACCAGATCAATCATAAAACAAATTTAATGGATTCAGGAGAGAAAAGCATGCGTGATGCCAGAAAAATGCTTACTTGTTTTAAAATCATTAGTCTGCCTCCATTTTACAACATATTGCTCCAAAACAAAAATGTGATTCTTTGTCCCTCTCTCTTTCAGCAGATTTCCTAAGCCAGGCACAATCCATTCAAACTTATGTTAAAGAAAAGAAGCACTCTAATTCTGCTTCCTCTCCTTGAGAGGCACTGCCCACTTGGCCTGTAATCCTGGCAATATAGGGAAATAGCCACATGATACCAATCAGAATCCTGGCACAATGTTGTATGGTACATCATTCCTTGCCTGAAAGCTGGTACAGCCTTGATAAGCCATCACATGCAAATCAAGTTCTGTCCTTACACACACTTTTCAGTTGGGAAAGTAATCTGCTTGGTTAGCCGCTCCCTTGCCCAAAGGCACAGGGTAGAACCGTAACATTCTGAGTGCTGCAGCGACCAAGCCCAGCAATCTTAAGCATGGGCCAGAGGCTAAACTTGAAGCCTTGTGGATCCATGCAGTTCAATCTAACACAGCGAGCTTTTTGGGAGGCTGAGTACATAACTTTCTTCTTCACACATATGTGATTCCGAAAGGTGGGATTTTTCTCCCCTAAAGCAAATGCTTTAGGTCAATTAAACAATCTCTGTCTCAGTCTCAATAAATTAACTTGCAAATGCAAGAATACAAGAAATAGATGTAGACAAATGGCCAGTTGAGAGAGTTCTTGATATAATACAATCACCATGGCAGGCCTTAGCTTCAACTCTACCTTTCTACTTTTTCCCCCATACCCCTCAATTTCCTAACAGACCAAAAACCTGTTTGTCTTAGCCTTAAATGTATTCAAGAGTGAAGCATCCACAACCCTCCAAGCGAAGTACAACCCGGTGGTACAGTAGTTAGCACTGTGCCTCATAGCACCATGGACCCAGGTTCAATTCTCCCCCTCGGGTGACTGTCCGAGTGGAATTTCTCCCTGTTGTTTGCATTGGTTTCCTCTGGGTGATCTGGTTTCCGCACACAGTCTAAAGATGTGTATGTCAGGTGGATTGACCAGGCTAAATCACCCATAGTGTCCAGGGATACACAGGCTAGGTTGGTTAGCCATGGTTACAGGGATAAGGTTGGGGGCAGAGGGTGCAGGGGGGGAGGGGGGGGGGGGGGGGGGCGTGGGGGGGGGGGGGGGGGGTAGTGTGAGGGGGTTTTGTTGGGATT
>JAHRHZ010000047.1:3865744-3902567 GCA_024137785.1 Ginglymostoma cirratum | reverse complement strand
TGTGGATTCAATGGGCCAAATGGCCTGTTTTCACACTGTAGGGATTCTATGATTCTGTGAAATAATTTCTTCTCATTTCAGTCCTAAAATGATCAGTCCCTCTTATCCTGAATTTATGCCTCCACATTTAGGCCCTTTGTTCCTGATAATCAATCTCTCAGGATCTACCCTGTCCGGCCCCTTCAGAATCTTTTATGTTTCACGCCTCCAAGCTCTAAGAAGAGACACAAAACTAGTGAACAGCTCATTGGTGACAGAGGGGAACTCCCACATAATTTTCTCTGGTGCAATGTAACCTGAACCCAAGGGCCAGGCTAAAGTTTAGAAAAATGTCAATTATGGTTTTCCAATAGTATCATCCATTGAAAAAGAAACTATTTCAATGCTGAAATTTAAAAATGACAACCCAAGGGTTAAATTCAAGAGGGGGACCAAGCCAGTGATGGATGTTATTTTTGTTCTAAAGATAGTCAATGTCATAGCAGTTGTTTACACAATGACTTCGGCATACAAGTCCAATGGGTGCACATTGCATCATGGGGTACACACTATTCTCTACAAATTCCAACTGAGCTGCATGTACAAAAACCTCAACAGATCAGTGCTGCAATTATTCGAACTTCCAACTTTGGCTACACAATCAGGACTTGCATTAAACTGGACAGCATTCTATTCCTGGAGATACTGCAGGTGTGAGTCCCTCCTGAGGGAGGATTCATTTCGGTACACATTCTGAATAGCTCCCAAATCTCTTTCAATGATTTCTGTCATCACTAGCTGAGCAGCTGTCAGGAGTTTGATATTCCCAATCATTTTTCTTCTTCACTGGCGTCTACTTTCTGTCAGCACTTCAGGGAGAATTTGAGAATCTCTCCGGATAACTATTCAGGCCTTGATGTGCCTTCTGGCTGATTTTAAGGTCCAATTAGAGTTGTGGAAACCTCTTTCCTAACAAGGAAAGAGTTAAAACACTGGAGAAATAAAACACTAAGATACCCATTGGTCTTATATGCTCATTATAGGAGTGTCAATGCAATTTGCCTCTTTCCAAGGATCAAAGAAAGTTCGCAATCCCAAAGAATTACTATAGCATACCAAAGTTTTTATATGATCACCCTTTGAAAATTGTCCAGGGGAATTCTCTTTAAAAGCAACTGTTAAGCTCAAAGTTCAACAGACCAAGGCAAAACCATTTGCTCTATTAGTAACAGAGTCCATAATTCATACAACATTGCTGCTAATGACACCTTTTAGCATTGCATTCATAGGCACTGCTCCTGGCAATTCAACAACTTTAGACAAAGTAAAGCAAGACAAGTTCAAATGACATTTGGAGATGGATGAGCTGCAATTTCCACGAGAATATCAGGACTCAGATTGACAGTAAGGAGCATATATGTGACCTCTCCACCTTATTAATGATTGCATCGAGCAAACTTAAGAAGAAAAATGACTAAGGTGTCACGGTTTCTACATGACCTACATCAACAGCAAAGGCATTTCAAGTATCTTCTGCTTTGATATCAAGGGTCCATTTAGCTTTGTCCAATTCAGACAGCCTGAACAGCACAAAAAAAACATATTTTGAGTTTGCATTTAATCCTATCAAAAATTTTCAAGAAAATGTTTAACCTTTCAAGCAACATGAAATAAAGTGAAATGAATAAATTCACTGAATCACGTGGACCGCATTTAAAGAGAAATCCTTCTTCAGACTAAAGCAGGGACAACTCAGTTTAGATTTTCTTGACTATTACCAAACACATCCTCGCAACACATCCTTGAAACATCACAGCATATTTCAGATTTAGCCATTAGGAGAGCAGCTAGTTAGTTAAATTGCCTCTTTATCATCAATCTCACCTCCATGATGGGGTTCGAAGCCAGGACTTTCTCTTCCACATTAGCCTCACTTGCAGAGCCACTGACTGTCGCAAAGTATCGCATGGCGTACTTAGCCGAGACGGTCTTCCCTGCTCCAGACTCTCCGCTAACGATGATTGATTGATTCCGTTCATCTCTGAAATAAAGATTGCAAATTGTTGCATAGTGATCATTTAGCAAAACACAAAGAAAGAGAGGTGTGACTTCTCAAAAATACAGATAAAAACAAAATCAGGCACGTAAAAGTTATAAACTTCATTTACTACAGAACCATTGGCAACATTTCTGAGAAAGCAGCAAGTGAGGGTGGCCAACACCAGACAAGACACTGCTGGGACATAATCAATTGGCCAGAGGAGGACAACATCAATCCCACAATAGTGGAAAACAGGAATCTTGTCAAAAAGAGAAACCTGTTTCCAAAGTTTTTCCAACCTGCACTCATCAGGACAAATGCAAAAATTCCGAATTTCAAATGGTCACATTAACGTACACTATAGGACAAAGAGGCGATGATTGAAAACAATATCCATAACAGTGAGGGGTGTGTTATTAAAATTGTATAGTGCATTAAAGGAAGGTTAAAGATTTTTGGTGTCAAGAGGAAAAAATTGTGCAATTTATTCCAAGAACCATTATGTATGACATGAGGATGGTCAGTGTGCCTTTGGCTCACTTTTTCTGTGTGGGGACATCTTTTCCAGGAGCTGACTGCAGTTCTCATATACCACAGGAAATTCAGAACCAGTTTCGACTGCTTATGTTCGTACTGCATTTCTATGTTGGAAAGATGAAAGGAAGGTGAATGGATTGGCTGAAAAGTACAACAGGAAAACGTGCAATGCCTTATAGCACAGGCATCGTGACCCATTCCCCTACTCCGTACTCCTACACACTACTCCTACAACCAACTTACATTGATATAACGCTTTTAATCTAGTAAATGCTTTAATCAAATGGACAATCAATGTAAGAGAGATGACAGAAAGAGCAGTAAAATACGTGGAGAGTTTTGAAGATAAAAGTTCAACTTTCAAGTTAGGGGATTGGGAACAGACTTTCAGAGATTTGCCTGAAGATGGTGGAAGTCTCCATCATGCAAAGGTGCAGTGAAAATAGATGGTGTATGACAGAATAGGAGGGGTCTTCTGGTGCAGTAGTAATGCCCCTACCTCTGAGTCAGGAGACCTAGGTTCCAGAGGTGTGTTATAACATCCCTGAACAAGAGAACACAACAAGGAGCACAACTCAAAGTCATGCAGGGAATCAATGGTGAGGAGGTCTATTAGATTCAGCCTGTCGTGGGAGCGAGGGAGGAGATGAAGTCAGGGGCATAGTATAGAGCATTTGGTGCATAGTATTGCCGACATACACTAAACATACAACATTCACCCAACAACAACAAAAACCGAAAGAACTGCGGATGCTGTAAATCAGGAACAAAAACAAAGTTGCTGGAAATGCTCAGCAGGTCTGGCAGCATCTGTGAAGGAAGAAACAGAATTAATGTTTCGGGTCCAGTGACCCTTCCTCAGAACTGATGGTGGCTGGGAAAATGTCAGTTTATATGCAGAAAATAGGGAGGTGGGTGGGGTAGGGAGTAAATGATAGGATAGAGCCCAAAGAGAGAGAAAGACAGTTGGACAGACAAAGAAGTTGCTAACAATCAGGCTGGGAGGGTGAATAGTTGTTAATGGGGACTGTTAGTGACTAACAACAGGGGGTGTGTAATTGATTTTAACTCAATTCTCTAAGATTAGTTAGATTGAATACTGCCAATGAGATTCTAGCAACAAAACAATGCAAACATAAGATTGCCAAGTACTCAGCATCCAAGAGGGGAGCTTAACCAGCTTTTACACTTGATATGATAATCATGAAACTGCTACAGCTCATTTTGAATGAAATGCACATTGCTGCCAGGCATTAAACAATGAATGCCATCAGAAATGTTCCACTAACAAAGTCTGCACTCCTGAAGTGTACAGTCAGCCAGGTCTGCTACCTCTCAAAACACATGGGACGATAGTGAAATGTAGGATATGCAGAGTAGTTTGAGCTTAGTAGGATAATAGGTCGGCACAACATCGTGGGCTGAAGGGCCTGTACTGTGCTGTACTGTGCTATGTTCTATGTTCTATCCAATTCACATGTTAAAGTGAAGAAATAAACAGCAATGGTTAATACTAATGGCTATGTTCCCATTTACAAATTTCTGCAACTGTTTCCTGCTGTTCTTTTATCTGTAACAAACAGTTGTTTGGAACATCCAGCTCCTGACAACTTGCTGTAATCAGTATGATTTTGAAGCAAGCAGAGTTGGTAGAGATGCAGTGCACATGCTCATCGCTTTGCCAACAGTCCAGCTTCTTCCCAAAATGCAAGACTGAAATTCCAGAATAAACAGCGGAAGAAACCTTTTCACAAAAAGATCGCCTAGAATCTCCAATGTTTTGCCACAAGAGGAGGTGAGGCAATAGCCGAGTGGTATTACCACGAGACTATTAATCCAAAAACTCAGCTAATGTTCAAGGGATCCAGGTTCAAATTCCACCCATGGCATTTGGTGGAATTTGAATTCAATAAAGAATCTGGAAATAAGAGTCAGTAATGACTATGAAGCCATTGTCAATTGTCAGAAAAGCCCATCTAGTTCACTAATGTCCTTTAGGGAAGGAAACTGCCGTCCTTACCTGGTCTGATCTACAAGTAACTTCAGACCCACAGCAATGTGGTTGACTCTTAACTGCCTTCTGGACAGGGATTCTAGGGATGGGCAATAAATGCTGGCTTAGCCAGAGACACTCAGACCCCATGAGTTAATAAAAGAAAAAGCAATATAAGAAATTAGGTTGACTAGAAGGGACCATGGAATGACCCTGGCAATTAGAGAGAATCCCAAGGCACGCCATATATGTAATAGTAGCAAGAGGATGACTTGAGAAAGGGTTGATACACGCAAAGAAAAAGAAGGGAATTTGCATGTGGAACCAGATGAAATGGGTGAGGTCCTTAATGGGTAATTTGCATTGGAATTCAGTGAGAAAAGATCTCAAAGGATGCAGCAAAATATAGATAGCTGGAAAGCTGGCAGGCAAATTGGCAGATGGAGTTTAATCTGAACAAGTGTGAGGTGCTGGATTTTGGGAGGTCAAATGCAAGAGGAAATTATACCATAAATGGCTGGATATACAGAGGGATCTTCGAGTCCAAGTCCATAGCTCCCTGAAAATGGCAACACAAGTGGATAAGGTGGTAAAGAAGGCAAAACAGTGTGCTTGTCTTCATTGGTCGGGGCACTCAATATAAAAGTTGGCAAGTCATGTTGCAGCTGTACAAGTCTTCGGTTTGGCCACATTTGGAGTACTGCGCACAGTTCTGGTCACCACACTTTAACAAGGATGTGAAGCCTTTGGAGAGGTTGCAGGATATAGCCTGGATTGGAATTTATTAATTTTAGGTAGAGATTGGACATACTTTGTTTGTTTTCGCTAGAATGGTGGTGGCTGAGGTGGGTGTGGATCCTGACAGAAGTATTTAAAATTATGAGGGGTATGGATAGGGTGGATAGTTGGCAACTCTTTCCCAGGCTGGAAGTTTCAGATACTAGGGGGCATAGATTTAAGGTGAGGGGGGTACAGTTTAAAGGAGATGTGCAAGGAAAGTTTTTTTTTACAGCAGGTAGTAGGTGCCTGGAACATACTGCCAATGGAGGTGGCAGAAGCAGGTACGATAGCAAAGCTTAATAGGCATTTAGATTGACACATGAACAGGCAGGGAATAGGGGGACATGGACTATGTGCTGGCAGATGAGATTAGTTTAAAATGGCACCACAATGGTCAGCACAAAATATGGAGGGCCGAAGGGCGTGTTCCTGTGTTATACTGCTCTGTGTTCTAAGTGGTAAGTAACATCACTCCACAATTCAAAGCGGTGCTGATATCTAAACACGGCACGTGTATGCGTGAGAGTGAGGAGGTCTGGTCTCCGAGTGTGTCTCTGTCAGCGTATACAACCAGCTTACAAGAGCAGTTTAAAGTCAGTGCAGACAGGAAGGCTGAATGGTCTCCTCCTGTTCTAAAAACATACACATCTACTTAAACATCAGCAAACCATCCAGGACAGGAACCAGTTTGGATTCAGTTTTTCAGCACTGTCTTATCAGAGGCCAGGCCCACTCATCCAATTAGCTTTCAAACCAAGGCCAAAGAACCGGTCACTGCAAATGGCTGCATTTTTCTCAAAATCAACTCCAATGAAAGTCAACACCCTGACAACACATTCCAAACTAAACAGCCTGTTGCAATCTGAAACAATTTGTTGCTAGATATGGGAAAAATTCCCTGGTTTGTTCTAGGCGAGTCAGGAACAAGTGGAAAAAAGTCAGACGTAAATATTGGAGCCAATGGTTTTATTTTTGACTTCTTTCTATCCACTGATGGCAGGTAATAAGACTGACTGACAGCCCCCAGCCTGCCCATTGTAGCATCTTCCTCTCTGGGCAATTTTTAACTTTCGTGCAATAATTCATCCTTTGGGTCAGGGGTTTCATACAGCATCACAAGCTTTACATAGACCGAGTGGCTCAAAATAATTAAGGCAGTAAAGAGCCACAAATACGAAACCTGGCTTCAGGAGAAAACAATTTTAGATAAGTGTGAACTTTCAGCCTTGAAAGAAGCCGTGTAAGATGTAATCTTTAGAGGCGTATGAGACAGTGGTTGAGACAGTTGAAGCAAGTTGTGCAAATAGGAGAGGGTGACAAGCTCAAAGCAAAACAAAGACAAATTTAAAATGTCAAAGCACAGGTCGGTCTTTTAGAGTCACCCAGGGGTATGGAACTTAGATGGTGGGGGGATGGGACGACTAGGACTCTGGACCCACACCCAGTATTGCACCCCTCTCTAGACAGCAGGAACGTACGAAGCAAGCTTACGTCGGAGGCTGAGCAGCAAGTGCCACCTGGAAACAATGGCAGCTGCTGGAATTTACTTTCAATTCAGAAATATGGAATAGAAAGCAGGTTTCAGTAGTGGGAAATCATGAAACTCATTTAGGGGAGGAAATCAGCCACCTTTATCCAGTCGAGCCTGTGACTGCAAACACACAGCAATGTGGCTTATCCACTCCCTCAGATAGCGCTAGCAAGCTACTCAATCCAAAGGCAGTTAGGGATGGGCAACAAATACTGGCCTTGCCAGTGATGTGCACCTCCTGTGGAAGAATGAAAATAACATTTCCTGAACCAATCATTCTGGTGGGCTCTCTTTCTCTCCTCCTCCTCTGCTCTCTTCTATGTTTTTACTGATAATCAAGCTCGGTAAAAATGTCATGTTATTCGAAGGTGTGCGCACTTCTGACCAACCTTTTAATTCTTCAAAAACTCTTCCAACAATACTGACTTTTCATTATAAATGTTTGTGGGATCTTGCTGTGCACCAGACAGACTGTTGTGGTCCTCTGCGTGAGTTGAGTGCCCACGTTTCTAAATTCTTTAATCGGATATGAATCAATTTGGAGCATCAAAATTTAGGTATGGCATTTTATAATTGCAGGGTGCCCCTCTGTCTTTTCACTTATCCTCTTCTCTCTCGCTCTCCTCCTCCTTTTGTTTTTGATCCTTCTTTCTTGTTTCTCTTGCCCTCCCATTTTTCTGCATCTCTCCTTTCCCTTAAGTTCTGTTTCAGCAGGAAGAGTTTCCCTGCAGGACCAGAGACCTTCTTGCATCCACAGGCGTGACTGTTCCAGACAATGATCTACAAGATCTTTAATGTCTTAGGGGTAGTGAGAGGAGGAGAACACAAAAGAGTTCATGTGATTCAAGCAGACGCTAGCTGTGACCGCAGGTGAGTAAATTAGCAAATTAATCATGTGATTGTGGCACACCATCCAATATTGTTGTACGTAAGGAGGGCACGGTGCTGGGCAAAGCTGTTTTATAACGTGATTAAAAACTATTGACGTGTGTAAATTACCACAAACTTTTAATTCAGCGATTTAAGAATCTCACACTCAATCAAATACTGAAACAATTACTTTAGTCCTATTACATGTAGCAACCAAGGTAAGGCCTCTCAAGTAAGCAAGGTAAGCCTTACAATCTAACTTAACTATTATCCAATTAATGGTAGAATTTAGCTACAATTCCAATCAACTACGTCTGTCTCTGGACATGGCCAGGGTTCAATTCTTGTTCAGTGTGGTTCTCTGGCGTTCTGCTGCCAAAGAATCTCAAAGTTGAATTCTTGTAGGATTTTCGGTTTGTGAAGTTTGTGATATGACATCGTTGATGTTCCTTTAGATCCAATCATCCGCAACATCGATTACAGTTCTGAGAGTTATCAAGTCTGTAGCTTGCCCTCTTATTATGGGTAGCTTCCCTGTTCCTTGATACATTCAGCATTCACTGTTCAGAACATGGCCTGTCCTGCCATTAAATCCTTAAATTCTTCTGCAGGACAATCATTTGTCCTTGTGGCATAAGGCAGCCAGTTGTCAAGCAAGTGTTAAAGCAGTTTATGTAACTTAGACTCCTCCTTTTCCCAGGCACGACTAACTGGCATATAGCCTTTAATTCCTTCTCCCATTATCTCAGGAAACAGTTTATTCCAGAAGGAGCTATTGCTGATTCTTTCAATCAGTCATTAAAGTTCTGGAGCTTACAGTGTCACAGAATTTTATTGAAATATTCAGCCAGAAGTTTACAGTGTGATGAAAGGGATGATCAGTGATGAGAAGCATCAAAACAGTTCTTACAATAGTATTAAGAGCAAAAGGCACCATGACTGGAAAAACCCAACATTTAAACAGGGCTCAGGGTGACTCGATTGTCACACCAAACACTTCACTGCACAGCGGCACGAGCTAGGTTTATTGCACAGTTTTAATATAAAATATAAAGCAGAGACAAGCCAATTCCTTACGAGAGCTTTAAAACAAACTGGCAACAGGACTGAGAGCTCAATCATCAGCTGAGTGCTTGCCTTCCTCCCTAGGAGCATGGGTGCATTTGACATGAAACTATTTAAATAAAGAGGTCAGTAAGAGATTTTTTTTGCAGTTTATTCCTGAAGAATCAGTGCACAGAAAGTCAAACAGCTCATGCTCCTCTACCAAGATAGTCCTTACACTGCTTATATAACATGACACGCCAATGAGATTCCCTCATATTGTGTCATACTAAAGACCTAGTCAATGAGGCAACAGAAACTGACAGCCAGCTGTAAAACTACCTCAACCCAAACAGGGATTGATGGGACAACAAATTCAAGGTTCCAAATTGAACTGTAGTCTGCCTGCAGGCATACGTTTGGGAACAAGTCACCAGCAATAGGTGAAAAGAAGAAGAAAGGAAAGTTGTTCTGAATCACCACAATACAGAGTGAAAGTACTCTAAAAACTCTGTCAGAGTAAAAATGTTTCTCCCCCATTATCTGTGTATAAATTCGCTCCCTCCATTAATGCATTGTAGCAGCAGTATGTGCTATTTATAAGATGCAACAAGGTAACCCATCAAAGCTCCTTTGGCTGTATCTTCCATTCCCGTAACCTCTACCAACGAGAAGGACAGGGCAGCAAATACGTGGGAATATAACCAACTATAAATTCTCCTCTAAGCCTCACACCATCTGGATTTGGAATTATATTGCCATTCCTTCAGTGCTGCTGAGTCGAAGTCCTGGAACTCCCTCTCTTACAGCATTGTGGGTGTATATATTCCATGGACAGCAGTGGATTAAGAAGGCAGCCTACCATCACCTGCTCAAGGGCAATTAGAGATCGCCGATGAATGCTGGCCTAGCCAGAGATGCCCTCATTTTGAAGAATTTTTCAAGAAAAAACACTCAATGTTATTTTCACTATCTCTATGGTCTCACTCTATGGAGTGGTGGTGAATGATTACCTTGAAACTGCCAGTCTCTGTATTACCTGCCAGTGTAGGGGTCATATTTACACGATTGGTTCAGTTCAGTATCTAATGAGTGGTAATGCCCAAAATAGTGATAACAGGAAAGTGAATGATGGTGATGCCATTGCAAGTCAAGCACGCTGGTTAGATTTTCTCTTGATGCTTAACCCCAACCAGAAGACAGGGTCAATGGCCGACTGAGACTTGGGGCAAACTAGGATATGGGTAGCAGACTTTATGATGATCGCAAGTTTACACTGGGGAGAACCGGGTGGGGAAGCTCTCTGGAATTGTCTCAGAATAGTCAAGTCCAGAGGTAACTACAACATGGATAAGTTCAAGCAGATGAGGTGAGGTAGGGATGAATGTGAAATTGGGAAACAGACACCCTTCATGATAGAACGGACACCGCAGACTTCCAACTCCACATGTCACACTAACTTGCGTTTATGTTAACTGGAGTGAAAAAGGCCTACTTGTTCTTTTCAATGTTTCATATTGAGTGAATCAGAATTGATTTTGTGCATAAGATGTTGGACAAGTTCAAAACAGCTAACCCTTCTGATGAATGGTCATAACCTGAAATATTCACTCTGTTTCTCTCTCCACAGATGTTGCTCAATCTGCTGAGTATTTCCAGCATTTTCCATTTTAATTACAAATTTCCAGGATGTACTGCATTTTGAAACAGCTATCCCTTAACTATTTGAACACTTTAGCAAAAAAAAAAGCACACTAACTCCTTTCAAGCAGAGATTTATCTTCACAAATTAAAATGGACTTTCCATAGCCAGGCTAAATAGATGGTTAAAAAGCAACATTACTTCTCTCAAAAAAATCAACAGGAATCTATTTAGGCCATAAATCCAATCAATTCCTGGTTGCATAAGGACAATGGTATGCCAGACTACAAAACGTGAATATCTAATGATTTTCACCAGCTAGCTACATACTGAAATAATGAGTTTCAAATGATTCACAGTCTGACATTTGTAAAGGAGTTCAAAAGGCATTTACATTCCAAATATAGCAGAGAGTAAGTTAACATTGGTTGACGAAATTAAAATGGAACAAATAGACTGGTGATTGAGACTTCTTTATTCTAAGAAAACAATATATTAAGATAAGCTTCAATGAACAAAATATGTAAGCCCATGTTAATAAGGCTAATTAGGACTAGGGGTGTGTTCAAGTTCAAGTGTTCGTTCCCACAAACACCAGACATTGTGTCTGTAAATAGCTGCCTCACAGCAGCTGTATGTGCCTTTTCTTCCAAATGTAACTGCAAAAGTTAATGAGATGCTGAAAAGAAGTTTCATATTTTTTTGTTTGCTCCAAGATTGCTATAAATAAAATGTCCTATGGCCCATTAAAATTTATTTCTATTCCATAATTCAGCACTCGAGACTTACAAAAGCAAATAACTATTTCCCCAATTGTGAGACCGCACATTTTTTCAAAGCTATCAACAATGCGCAGTTCTGAAAAGCTTTAAAGACTGTCAAAGCACAAAGCTGTAATACAATAAACAAAGCAGCCGAGAGACAACTAATCTACTTCCATAAATCCCACTAAGAACTTCACATACATATTTATTTATTCAAGGATATGGGTGTCGCTGGCTGGCCAGCATTTATCACATATACATATGATTTTTGCCCTTGTGAAAGTGGTTGTGAGCTGCCTTCTTGAACTGGTGCAGTTCATATGATGTACATTGAGCAACAATGCCATTAGGGAGGGAATTTCAGGATTTGACCCAACGGCAGTGAAGGAATGGTGATATATTTCCTAGTCAGCACAGGGAGGGACTTGGAGGGGAAATCGCAGGTGGTGGTGTTTCCATGTATCTGCTGTCCTTGTCCTTCTAGATAGAAGTGGTCATGGGTTTGGAAGGTGCTGTCTAAGGATTTTTGGTGAATTTCTGTAGTGCATCTTGTAGATAGTACACACTATTGGTACTAAGTGTCAGTGGTGGAGAGAGTAGATGCTTGTGAATGTAGTTCCAATCAAGCGGGCTGCTTTCTCCTAGATGGTGTCAAGCTTCTTGAGTGTTGTTGGAGATGCACCCATCCAGGCAAGTGAGGAGTATTCCATCACACTCCTGACTTGTGTTTTATAAATGATGGACAGCTTTGGGGGTCAGGTAGTGAGTTATTCGCTGCAGTGAAGGTCATTGATGAAGCAGCTGAAGATGGTTGGGCCTAGGACATTACCGTCAGGAACTCCTGCAGAGATGTCCTGAAGCTGAGATGACTGACCCCCAAAAACCACAGCCATCTTCCCACGTGTCAGGTATGACTCTAACCAGCAGAGTGTTTGATACCCACTGATTCCAGTTTTACTCCAACTCCTTGATGCCACACTTGGTTGAATGCAGCCTTGATGTCAAGAGCTTTCACTCTTACCTCACCTTCCAAATTCAGCTGTTTTGCCCAAGTTTGAACCAAGGCTGTAATGAGATCAGGAGCTGAGTGGCCCTGACGGAACCTAAACTGGGCATCACTGAGCAGGTTATTTCTAAGCAGGTGCTGCTTGATAGCACTGTTGATGACACCTATCCTCACTTTACTGATATAAATAAAACCAATAGTGAAGTAACAATATTTAGTCAAATATCTAAGAAACGGGGGGCTTAAACTGGGCAAGACATAGCCACTTAAGAGGGGGTCCTATTCAAGGTGCACATGTCTGACAGAAAAAACACAGAGCTGTCAAACTCTTTGCCTGAGTGACCTGCAGTGGAAGGAATGTGTAACCACACCCTCCAGTCAGCTGGTAGTGGCGTTACCTTTCATCGTCTCTCACCCCCACCCCACATGCAGATTCCTCCATTCTCTTAACCTCTAAAATACACGTGGCACTGGACTCCGAGCTGGTGCCTTTAAGTGCAAGACTCTGACTCTTCATCTTCTTTGGCATTTTTCTCTGACTCGAAATGGCACACAAGCTGGGCTGCCAATGAGGCCCCATCTGCAGCCAGTGAGTCATGAGAGAAGAATGAGTGGGAAGAGAGAAGGGCGATTAGATGAGCAGATAGTCTCATGATTAATCCCTACCATGACCTCAGTGATGGCCCTTCCTAAAATGACTCCAGGACTATCCCATTGAAGGCACCTCTGTCCTTCTGTGACCAGTTCTGCACTCTCACATTCTGTAAGAAGGATCAAAATACGCAATGTGTGTCCTGTAATATATCTGGATGATATGACGTTTGCCAGTCTGTGGGAGTTGATGGAGGTGATGTTTGCTTCAGTGCCAAGCAGATGACGGAAGGGTCAAGCTGGTGAGCTTTAGGGTTAAGCACTGATTGACAGAGATTGCTATTAGGTAGGTGTTAAAGAGATAGCAATTTGAGTAATGGATGTGACTAGTGGTGCAGTTAGGAGGGTGTGTGATTAAGAAATTAATGTTACAGACTCAAACAAAAGCTAAATGCTGCAGATGCTGGAAATCTGAAACAAGCACAGAGAACGCTGGAGGAACTCAGCAGGTCTAGCACCAGCTTTGGAGAGAGAAACAGATTTAACATTTGAAATCCAGTATGACTCATCTTCAGAACTGGAAACAGATGTTGCCAGACCTGCAGAGATTCTCCAGCATTCTCTGTTTGTTGACAACCCTTACAGGTCAATTCTTTTTTAAAGTGTCTCCTTTAACATAAGGTAAAATTACACAAATACTCCAGCTGGGAGACAGGCCTATCACGGCCTGGTTGCCACGGAGTAAAACTCAGACAGAAACTCTAATGTAATCAAGTCGTAATTTTCACATCATTACACAGTAACTCACAGAAAAGGTACAAATTAACAAAAAGCAGAAACTTACAGCTGGATAGGAATCTGGTTTCAGGACACCCTCAGCCCTGGTTACCCTGGAAAGGGACAGCTGCTTTTGCACAGGCATGCACACAAGGCAGATACCACAGTGGAGAAGCTGGATGCTTGTGAGGATTAACTTTGTTCACCATAACTGAAGGGATCTTTGGAGATTTAAAAAGATAAGGTAAGGTGTCACAGAGGCAGGCTTTGCTGATGCAAGTCTTTTCTGGAAGACTCAGGCTGAGTTCAAAATGACTTTGAAAGGACATCAATTTAGCACTTGCTGGTGAAAATCCATACTCGTTCTTAGAAAGCTATACATCCGCCAGCAGTGTGCTGCACTGCACAAGGGAGATGCAAGAAGAATCCCATTATGTTGGCTCGTATGTCACAGTACCTTGTCTTTAGCTTTATGTTTTTATTATTTGTTCTATAGTATTTGATTTATGTTGATTTTAGTTTGTTTGTTACAGTAAAGTCTTGAAACATGAAATCTAGCCCTTTGGCTATTTCTGCTGGTCGTCTGGTAACTTCACCCTTTTTTGAAATTCACTGGTCTCTTTAGGGATTATAAAAATGTCAACTGAAGATTGAATTTGCTCACCTTGACAATTTTAATCTGATCTTCCTCTATTGCGACCTTATTCTCGGAAGTGCATTCCTGGCACTGGCGCTTCCCACTGTTTCCTATGAGTGACCTATCCTGCTGTAAATACAAGATGCTTCTCCACTCCACTGTCTGCACCAGCACCAACACCTCCAGCGTGTTGTCAGAAAACTCTGGTGCATCCGCGAAGTACCCTCCCCCCCCATTAAGAACTACACATTACTTTTAAGTGGCTCAAGCCAAGCATGAAATTGAGACCCCTGCTGATACATGCAGCCAATCAACAGTACTGATGGTATGGGCTGTGTACAGCAATGTAGTAAAACTACAGATAGAATGTGTGTAAAAAGGCAGTTGATAATTGGGTGCTGCAATCCCCAGGCCTTTACAAGGAGTTTATACAATTTAATCAGCAATAGGTTTTCAGGGTAACCAGGGCTGACGTCCGGAATCCAGGTTTCTATCCAGCTGCATGTTTCTGTTTTTTGTTAAATTCCTAGAATGTTGTTGTTTTCTTGTAAACTATTGAAGACATGGTTTCTGAAATTATACCATTTTGGACCAATCACTCTCTCCGATGTTAGGTCACAGTGCATGTTGATATTCGTGTAGCAGATATCAAACCGCACTTGAGTATGATTTATTGACTCATGATGTCGTGCTTTCAAGGGAAAAACGCTATATAAATGCAAGTCTTTCTCTGTAGCAAATAAAATCCAAATATTCAGGAAACGTATAGGCCTTACAGACAGGTCAACCTGCTGGCAATTTTTTTTTTAGCTCAAACCATGTGTATTGTAACAATGTACTCCTCTACTTTAACAGCACTGTGGAAAGGAATGGGTTCATGCACAAACCTGGCCATTTGCTTGTATGCTTCTTCAGCCACAGCAAAGATATGAGGGTCCATGTCTCCCATGTTCTGCCCACTGTAGGCATTGATGATATCTTCTCCATAGATGGGTAACTGTTCATAAGGGTTGATGGCTACCAAAACAATGCCTAAGAAACAGAAAATATTCAAATTGTTGATACAGTGCTTTATTCAATGCAACAAGAGTTTAAATCCTACTCTTACTATTTTTAAACTAGTGCTCGTGTTTCTCTCAATCTCGCCGACAAAATGCCTCCCACCAATTAGTCCGCAACAGAAAACTGTCACCTGCAAGAAAAATTAGTCCTACAGTTAAGTTTAGTCAGTGCAGGGAAAATGACCTTTATTTTCAGAAGGAAAATAAGGAAAATAGAGTTGAATTCGAACATTGTATATCATTCCAGCAGCACAGCAGTCATCAGCAGCACACAACAATATTGACCAAATATTTTTTAAAATATTATTCAATACCACAAATCAGCAACAATTACATAAATTCTAAACCTATCAACAGGAATCAGAGTCTGTTCTGTAAGAATAAAGAGAAGCTATCTGTTCCTAAATTTCTACCCCTCTAAGTCACTCTTAACTGAGCTTTTGGTCATCTCTCTCATTAACACTTTGTTGGGCTCAATGGCAAATCTTGTCTAATCATATAGCTGCAAGGCATATTGGTACATTTTTACCATGGTGAGAGGCATGAAAAAGATGTTATTAATACAGCTTCATGGGCTGGCAACCCTTTTCACAATTAAACAGCCAGCCCCATGCAATTCCTGAATGCCACAGCAACAGGCTTATGGCAGCTTTCATTCTTCTCACTCTCCTCAGCTTCTCTCACATTAGGTGTAAAGCCCAATAACAAACGCCTTCTTTCTCAGGCAAAGGATTATTCAGATGTGGAATGTGTTACCCCGCATATTCAGAGACAAGATTAGTTGAAGGAAACACTTAAAAGGGTGTAATTAATTATTTTTATTCATTCATGGGATGAGGATGTCACTGGCTAGGCAGCATTTATTGCCCATCCCAAACTGCCCAGAAGGCAGTTAAGAGTCAGCCACATTGCTATGGTTGTTGAGGTCAGTTGGCTCGCCAAGCTGGTTGGTTGTTCCGCAGACGTTTCGTAACCATGCTCGGTGACATCCTCAGTGCAGCCTCTGATGAAGTGTCGGTGCGTTTTCCCGCCTGGCTTTTAAACTCTGGGGTCCATTGTGATGGACTGCCTCACTTCCGGGTTTCCTCTGTAGTGGAGTGTATATGGGGTCGAGTTCAATGTGTTTATTAATAGCCTGCTTCGTGGAGTGCCATGCTTCCAGGAATTCTCGTGCTTGTCTCTGCCTACCCTGTCCCAGGATCTTGGTGTTGTCCCAGTCGAAGTCGTGGTTCTCCTTGTCCATGTGGATTGAGATGAGTGAGTAATGGTCATGTATGTTTGTAGCCAGTTGGTGGTCATGTACTCTTGTTGTTAGTTTCCTTCCTGTTTGTCCAATGTAGTGTTTCGCGCAGTCTCTGCAGGGGATCTTATAGATGACATTGGTCCTGTCAATGGCGGGGAGTGGGTTTTAGTTCGGGTGAGCACTCACTCATCTCAATCCACATGGACAAGGAGAACCGTGACTTCGACTGGGACAATACCAAGATCCTGGGACAGAGTAGGCAGAGACAAGCACGAGAATTCCTGGAAGCATGGCACTCCACGAAGCATGCTATTAATAAACACATTGAACTCGACCCCATATACACTCCACTACAGAGGAAACCCAGAAGTGAGGCAATCCATCGCAATGGACCCCAGAGTTTAAAAGCCAGGCGGGAAAACACACCGACGCTTCATCAGAGGCTGCATTGAGGATGTTACCGACCACGGTAACGAAACGTCTGCGGAACAACAAACCAGCTCGGCGAGCCAACCAACCTCAACACCCACAACCCGAGCTACAGATCTACTCCAAAACCTCAGACATATTGCTGTGGGTCTGGAGTCATATGTAGATCAGACCAGTTAAGGATTTCCTTCTCTGTAGGTCATTAGTGAACCAGATGGGTTTGGCCAACAATTGACAATGGATTCATGGTCATCATTAAATTCTTAACTCCAGATTTTTTGTTAAAGTAAATTCAAATTCTACCACCTGCCGTGGCGGGATTCAAACCCAGGTCCCCAGTACATTCCCTGGGTCTCTGGTTTAATAGTCCAGCGATATTACAACTAGGCCATCACCTCTCCCAGTTTAAGATATTTCAGAATATCTCAACTGTCTGTGATTTCTCTAAAATGTGGGGAAATTACATTACAGGAGAAAACCCCAATTTCAACATGATATTAGCACAGGTATTATGGAGCAAATCTATGCTGCGATCTCTATGATTCTAAGTGACTCATTCACATTTGTTGCCATCACCTTAGGTAAGATTGGAAGCTCATGTTGGTTTTGGTCTATAACAGAGGGAAGTGCCACTCTCTTTGTTCTATTGACCGTAAACAGATTTAGGTTAAGCTTGCCTTCGGTGAAAGTGCTGTTGGACAGGCCAAAAGGATAGCAGCTATCACAACTCGCTCTTTAACACTATAAAAGCAATTAACCAATCAGCAAGATCAATGTGTCAAGGTCAATTATGACTTGAGCAAATTGCTTATGAGTTATAAAATACTTAGCTGCGGAAGTAATTTGAAACGTGTGTGGAATATCAAGGGAAAGGGAACATTTTGGAAACAGAGGGTAAATAAATATCTGAAATCTGCATCTAATCATTGACTTTCACCTAAACAAAGAATTGTGAATGTGAATGGTCACACGCCAATAGGTATGTTCAGCACATTGCTTGCCAGCTATGGTCAGTATAATTCAAAATGGATATTAGCTGCAGGAAAATGACTTGCTGGAAGTCGGTTGCAAAGCCACTTGAAATATTAATGTTGCATGAAGCTACAACTCTTGTATTTCATTGCTAAATGTAAAGGGAGCTGTGACCAGCAAGCAGGGCTGTCTCCAATACATAACACTTCCTGATAGAGGTGCATTTGAGTGTGAAGTGAGAGGTTACACATTAGCCTGCATCAATATTTCAGAATATCTCAGCCATCTATGATTAATGCACAAGAGATAATACTTTGCAAACTGCCTTTGAATGGGATGGATTAAGTGGGATTCCTTCAGAGTTAAATTGGTTCCAAGATTAACTCTTTATTGGATGGAAATTGGAATCAAAACCTTAATATACAACAGGACTTTGCACAGTGGTAGTAAAATAAAATGGATTTATTGCACTGGATATCTAGATAGTGAGAATTGACCAGTTTCACGGGAAATCTACACAGTGGGAATTAAGTAGCTAAGTGGCAGATTTCAGCAGCAAACTATTCCATCAGCAGCATGACATAGGAAAACTAATTAGTCATTTTGTAGTACAGAATTTGTGTAAAAAAATGTTTTTGAAGCTTTTTGATTTGAACTCATCAGAACAGACACAAGAATACCAAATTCCAAAGAAACTAACAATCTATCCTGCATAAAAACAAGTTGATGATTTACGAGTCAACTCTGATTCATTGAGGTTTTGCCAGGGATAATGTACCAGGGAACTATTACTGGCCCCGCTCATTTGTTTAATTCAAAAAAGGCAGAGTACCTGGACATGATCCTTTTTCACGTTCCTATGGATAAATAAATATACATCTTCCAACAAATACAAGTGAGCCACATTATGAGTTTGACCACTAATTTTAAATTAGTGCCTTAATTTTCACTTATTGAAAAATCCTGAATGTGCTAAGAATTACAATTACCGTCAATACAACTTCATAGTGACTCGTATCCCAGAGTTAAATTAAGCACTTGACCTCTGAGAAAGGGGTGTTAAGTCAATGATAATCAACCCATTCTTTAAGTGTTACAATGTCACAAAGAATTCGCATGCAACTTATGGCAAGTATATAAATAATTGCTTGGTAGTACAGAACTGAAACATTGGTAAAAGGAGACAAGAAGTCAAAGTACAAGGCAAAACGTTTCACGTTCTTGTCCCTTTCAGCAATTCTCAAAGCAACTCAAAGAAAAAGCAGTAACACTTGGAAACTAATGCACCAATTGTATCGGGCCTCTATTTTGAAGCACACAAGACAAATCAGAGAAGTACTTGTCATTTGCCAGTTTTACTGATTTTTCCCTCCGGGAAGCTAAGAGCAATCTTCTTTCAAAAGGATCTTGTGCCCAACTAACAACAATTAAATTGCACCATATTTTATCCTATCACCAAAGCTCCAACTTTCTATGATGGTAAAGAGAAATCACACTGTATTTACATCACACAATCATATAGATGTATAAACATACATTTACATTCATATATATTAATTTGATTTGACTTATTACTGTCATGTGTAACGAAGTACAGCGAAAAGTGTTGCCTTACATGCTTTACAGGCAGATTGTAATACACAAGTGCATCAGGATAACAGAACAAAGTGCGGGATATGGTGTTATAGCTGCCGAGAAGGTGCACAGAGGGATCAACGTTAACAGTAAAGAGGTCCATTCAAAAGTCTGACAATATGCAACACATTTACTGCTTCTGGGGAGAGAAAACAACAGCTCTTCTTCATTCATAGCAGTGAACTATATCATTGCCATTAGGTGGGCATTACCTGATTTTCAAAGTAGAATCAGATGCAGTACCATGACCTAGTTTCAAACTTGAGGCCATGAGTATCAGACACTGGAATCCAACACTGCTATAATAACAAATTCATCCACTACTTTGGTACAGCGAGGCTGGCCATGTCTCTGCAATAATCATTAGCTATCATAATTAAAATGAATCTGGTCTTCTCATTGTTTGTGCACTATTGCATCAATGAATCTTGTATGGAACCTCACGAAAGCAAAAAACAAAAAAAAAAAAAATAAATTCTGGCCCAAACTAATAACAATAAATCCTTAGAAATTTGTAATTGATTAAATTTGAGTTCAAATCACTCTGCACTTTTAAAAGTCAAGGCAGGGTTGTTTCTGAATAAGTCCTTACTCACCACAGTAAGTATAGATGAGCTTCGAATCCATGAAGCGTACTTTAAGGTTATGCAGCACTGCTGGCTCATGGAGATAACTGAGAGCCGTGAGATCATTTTCACCCACAAGGATGTCAGGATTCCGCAGGGGTGGAAGTTCCTTAGTTTGTGGATCAATGTTATATCGAGTTTCCTGTTTTGAAAAACAGCATAACTTACAAGACCAAAATGGAGTGATGTGGATTTCACACACTAGTTTAGCCCCCAACCAAGCAAAGAGGTACCTTGGTGTTTGGAGTGATAGGACTTCAGCACCTGGTATATTTTAGTCACAGGGATAATGATCTTGAGAAGCACCTTGGAAAGTTTTTCTGAGTTGAAGGCACTATAAAATTGCAATTTGCTATTGCTGTCAGATAGGGCATATCAGAAATTGCAAAGAAAGGTTCTCCTGCACAGTCAGTACACAATATGATTCAAGTATTCCCAGAAACAGAAAAGAAACACAAGAGAAAAATCTATACAATGCTTGTCACAAAGTCAGGAAATGCCAAAATGCTTCACAGGCAATGCAGTATGTTTGAAGTGCAGGCACTAGTGTAATATACAAATTCAGGCAGTTAATTTGTACCAGCGAGGTCTCACAAACAGTAATGTCATTAAGATAATGTTAAAAGCAGATGTCAACCCCCCCCCCCCAATAACTAAAACTGAAACACCTAGAGAAGCTTGCCTCACCTCAATCTGTTAAAGGAAGTGTAAAAAGTGGTATAACCTGCCTATCACCTCCCAATCTGTTATAAAGGGGGTGTTAAATGAAATGAACTCCTGACCGTGACTCTATAATCAACAAGTAACAATTTATTTATCTAACAGTGAACAAATTAATAGAACTACTAACAAACTAAACAAATCCCCCCTTAGCTACTAACTATTCCTGAATAAAACAAAATTCTAATGGTATGCTGTTCTAATAGATAGAAGTCCCACAGATATAAACCAAATTAATAAAAAAACTAAAAACTTAGTCTCTCAAAATTAAAGCCAGGATATATCTTCCTGAATGTTTTGTACCTTCTCCGCTGTTCTTCAGTCAGGAATGCCTTTCTCCACTATATTCTTGTGTCAGGAATATTAGCTAAGAGTGTCACTGTACCCTTAGTCAGATGATAATTTTCTGAGTGTGCCAATGATTCTCTCTTTAGGGCTGCTGGTTGTTAACTCTAACAGATGGCAGTTGCTCTCACATCAATTTTCAAACACCCTCTTCTTTTATACACTCGACGGTCTGTTAATTTCTTACAATAGGATTGGGCCTAGTTTGTTAAAACCATCAGATTTAAATTTAATTGGTTTTTAGTCTCTAGGTGTCTGGTTTAAATTAATTAGTCGATATGGTCTTGCTAACAAAACAAGACTACTACTGGGTTGCTAGCCATACAGTTTTAATGTTTCAATTTCAGGAACTCTTCGCCTGCTGCTGCTCGCAGACATTTATTTTTAAAAATCTCCAAGCCTAGAAAAAGCATACTATCTTTGAAAGGGACCAGGCACTTTTCTATCCTAACATTTTACAAACAAATTCCAACGTCCTGCCTTCCAAACCACAAAGTACTTTGCAACAATAAGGTAATCAGTTTTTAGGATACTGGTTGCAGAATATATGGATACAGGTGAAAAAACACTTTTTCATAAAGTGCCATGTGATCTTTTACAGCTATCAGGATTGAACATCTCATCTGAAAGGCAGCATCACTGACAGTGCAGCCCTTCAGCCCTGCACGGGGGCCTGTCTAGACTTTACTGCTGAAGCCTCTGGAGCAGAACATAGACTCTGACCCTCACAACTCTGGGACCAGAGTGTTACCCACTGAATCAATAAAGAAATGCTAACTAAATATCATAAATAACATATCATAGTCAGCTAACAAGTTGCATTCCCACCTCATCAAATTATCAAAGAGAGAAACAATATTATGGTTGGGGCGGCACGGTTTGTCAATGGTTAGCACTACTGTTTGTCAGCACCAGGGACCCGGGTTCAATTCCAGCCTCAGGCAAATGTGTGGAGTTTACACATTCTCCCTATGTCTGCATAGGCTTTCTCCAGGTGCTCTGGTTTCCTCCCACTGTCTGGAGATGTATAGATTAGGTGGATTGGCCATACTAAAAATTGTCTCATAGTATCCAAGGATATGCAGGCGAGGTGGATTGGCCATGGGAACATCAGGGTTATAAGGATAGGGTGGAGGCAGTCGGTCTGGGTAGGATGCTCTTCCGAGGGTCAGTGTGGACTTGGTTGGCTGGAGGGCCTGCCTCCACACTGTAGGGATTCCAAGATTCTCTCTCTCTTTGGACCAGTTGGAGAGAAGGAAGGTTATTATTGTTACTGCCAATTTTTAAATCATCTTTATTGTGCATTGAGATTTCTAATGAATTTCATTTCAATTTCTGTCCTGATACTGAAAGAAATGCAATGGCAACATTCAATTTGAAGGAGCTCAATCAATACATGATTTGGGTACTTGGTTTAATGATGTCCTGGGGGCCTTCCACTCCATGCTGAGCTGCACAGAATTCCCATACACCACACACTAACATAGGGATAGAAATGTATCACAACTGAACTGGTTGTGCAAGGAGAAACTCCTGGGTTGAACCGAAAGTAGGTGGAAATTTTCAGTCATCACCCTTTTCTAAGAAGAGTGCATGAAGATCTGGTTCCATTACATCTCTTCTTTTCACTGCTCCAGCAAAACTACATGGACAATGTGTTTGCCAAAGAACCACAGTCAAAATTGAGGGAGTGTCCTCCAACGAGAGAGATCTTTCGATCTGTCGATTAGTAACAATTGCAATAGGTTCCTTTTTGGCGATCAATTCAATTACGCCATTTACAACCTGTGGTCTCTGTATTATTGGCAGAAATTAATACTTTGAGAATTTCGTCCATATTTATTAAAAATGCAGGCCACATGACAAAGAGTAATAAAACCTCCAGTGGCTGAGAGACCATGCTCTCACTCTGTCGACTCAAACGTTAGACATAGATCATAGCCCCATTGCCTGGCCTTTGAGAAGAATATTTTTGTTTTTTGATGTTGAAACTTACCTGAAGACTGTAGTGTAAAAAAAAAATTCATTAAGTGAGATTGATTTTTCACTATAGTCTAATGCTCTGCATCCATGTGGCATAAAGTTATCACTCTTTTGTCAGTATCTTCCCACTGGTAAAATCCTGACCATTTTTTGGAAGCTTTTGAGTATTATCCATGTCAAATTATTGCACTGTTGGCTATCAACTTCTGTGTGAAACTATTACTTGTTAATAAATCAGGTAGCAGAGAATGAATGGCAGTAGGTCAATCCCTGTTTTACACTGGTTTCTGCCTTCCTTCGTCTTCCTTCGGGGTGGGTTGGGAAAGCAGAAATCACGCAAGAATTACCCGAATATGGATCCAGGAAGGAGCCTTTGCTAATGGTCGCATATTAACAAATTTAATGAGTTTTACTTTTTTTTAATCACTAACAAGCCAAGGTTATTGGAATAAAATTATCAGCACTAAACTGTACAGTAGGGCCCATTTACAATGAGTGTGCCAATAAAAAAAAAACCAGGCCAAACAAGAACTCAAGAGGCGCACAATAGGTAACAACCCAGATTGCACTGTGTTGGTAGGAACCAGCTATTCAGGGTTCAAATTCCGTCCCTAGGAGCAAATCCAATTCCTAACCAAAATGAGGTGACAACAATTCAATAACAAAGTCACACATTTATTCAAACAAGATTTGGAAACAATGCAGTATTTGAAAGTCCAACAAATTTACTTTCTAAACTCCTTTAGAAGTTTACATTCTCCCTCAGCAAAAGCTACTGACTGAGTTCGAATTTATTTGAAAAAGTCCTAATCTTCTAACATGATTTTGGCTTTTAATGTTTACATAAAGGAATCTGGGAGCTACAAAGTACTTTGTTGCAGACCCAAACAGTTTCCAATGTGTAATGACAGAGAAGCTCAGGCAGTTGGAAGCATGTGAAACAGAATCCCTGTTCCTTCGTGGTCACTGGGTTAAAATCCTGGAATCCCTTCTCAACAGCACTGTGGGAATACCAAGAAAGAATAAAGAAAAGTATAACATGGGGTTGTTCTTTAATCTCTTTGAATCTTATGTTTAACTCAAACCCAAACCAATGGGCTGAAAAAGTGACTGATAGCTGGAAGGATTCAAAGTGAAATATGATTGTACTGTTTCAATCTAATTCCTAATTAGTTCCTAATTCAGGACCAACGAAAATTTGACATTGATTGACAAATATACTTAGAGAACTGAAGAGAAGTAAGAGAACCAGAGAGTCAAGTTTATAAAGAATATTCAAGGTAGATGTTTATCATCTGAGATGGACAGGGATTACGGGGAAAAGGCAGGAAAGTAGAGTTAAGGATCATCAGATTAGCCATGATCTTGCTGAGTGACAGAGCAGACTGAATGGCCTCCTTCTGGTCTCATATCTTATGGTCTTATAATGTGACACATGGAAAAGGCACAAATTTGCACAAAGATTCCTCTCCTCAAAAACTAGCAGATTCCAAATGAATAAGACCCCAAGATTAGGTTATAACTTGGAAACAAGTCTGGTGAGATGGTACTATGGCTTTAAGAGGTATATTTTGTCCTGGTTTTTCTTTGAAGAGAGGTTTTGAGCCATAGGCACCGCGCTGTCTCGTCCAACCAATAAAGTAAACAGCTTGAGGGGCTTTGAGGTTTTTTTTAAAATATATGGAACAAAAGCATGAATGGGTGGAATCAGGCTCCCACAGACCCAGGGTTTTAGTTAAGCTTTCAGTAATTGCTGGGGTTTTGATGCTGGTTATTGAAGCTACTACATTGCTCTCTGTTACAGCTAAAAACTTGGGTTCTCTTCCTACTCCCAGAATGGCATGGGAGACAATCGTTTTAGTGGATTTGCCTTTGCCAGGGGTGTTTATTGGATGTTACTATGTTTAAGTACTAAATAGCAACTGTTTCAATAATCTAATATTCTACAATTTCCAATAGAGTTAAATTTATGCCAATTCTTTTGTTTGTATTTTATCTGGGGGTAAGAATAAAGTGTGTTTTTTACTTAAATCCGGGAAGTATGGCCAATTGAATTACACCTGGGACACAGCACCTCACACTTGCCTTTAAATAAGGTAAATGTTAGGGCCTAGGCTATCTCCTTGATATCTTTGTTGGAGGTTTGATCTGGTCCATAACACGGGTCAGTTTTACTTATTCATCCATGGACTGTGGACGTTGCTAGTAAGGCACAAGCAGAGATATACAGTTTGCAGAGGGGGCTGTTAGGAGCCAAACATATTGCTGAGAGTCTGGAGTAACACGTTGCCCTGACTGGGTAAAGATGGGCAAATTTCTATCTCTAGATGATATCAGATGGGTGTTACAACAATCAACGATAACTGCCATATTCAGCATTATTGATTTATTAATTGAAATTAAAGACCACCAGGTGCCTCAGTTGGATTTGAACTGATGATCCTCAGAGCTTTGGCCTTGGCCTCTGGATTACTAATCCGGTGACATTATCACCACACCACCCATCTGCCCCCACAAACACATTGCTGGTCATCACAGAATCCTTCAGTGTGGAAACAGGCTATTCAGTCCGTCAAGTCTACACCGATCCTCGGAGCATCCCACCCAGACCCACCTCCCTAGCCCATCCCTGTATCCCTGCATTTCCCATGGATAATCCACCTAACCTGCATTCAATACTTTTCTGGTAATTTACAACACAAACTGGCTCTGTGTATAAGCAGAGTGCAGGCTTTCTGGGCACGTGGAAGTGTTAGTATTTAAAAAGCATCCAACTTGAGATCAACTATCATCCCTCCTCAGGGCTTCACGCTGAATAGCGTTTTAGCAAAGATGCTTCTGTTTGGTAATGAATTCCAAATGCAGCAGCAACGAGAAACGTCTGGAAATCACTTGCACCCAATGGAGCTTTACGTCCTACCTAAACAAATATTGATTTGTCAAATGTAGTGGTCTTTAATATGTTGCACATCCCTGGATACCATAAGCAATCTAGCATGGCTAATCCACCTAACCTGCATATTTTTGCCTGAGGGAGGAAACTGGAGCACCCGGAGGAAACCCACGCAGACAGAGGGGCAATGTGCAAACTCCACACTATTGCCCAAGGGTGGAATTGAACCTGGATCCCTGGCACTGTGAGGCAGCGGTGCTAACCACTGAGTCACCATGCCATCTTTATGATGGTTAATCATTTTTGTCCATGGTTCTATGTTTGGAAACTCCAAAGTTTCAGCAAATTGGACCATACCCAACTTGGCAGTTTGTTACTCTAGTTACAAAGTTGCTCGAGGCTTTGGGAATTCCTCTGTTTGACGGATGAGGGGCTCTGCCATAGTTCAGCAGTGGACAGGAGACTTGTAAACGCACTGGAGCAACATATTAAAGACCACTACATTTGACAAATCAATATTTGTTTAGGTAGGACGTAAAGCTCCATTGGGTGCAAGTGATTTCCAGACGTTTCTCGTCGCTGCTGCATTTGGAATTCATTACCAAACAGAAGCATCATTGATAAAACGCTATTCAGCGTGAAACCCTGAGGAGGGATGATAGTTGATCTCAGTTGGATGCTTTTTAAATACTAACACTTCCATGTGCCCAGAAAGCCTGCACTCTGCATATACACAGAGCCAGTTTGTGTTGTAAATTACCAGAAAAATATTGAATGCAGCTTTTCAAAAGCGGCAAAAGGTGGTGAAGGAGAAAACTTTCACGTTGAGCATATTTGGCACGCTGGGTCTAAGTGATTCATTTTCTCCATGTTACAAATCAAGTTACAGTTTAAACTAAGAGAAATAATAATAAGGGAAATTTTCTGAAGAAGGGTCCTGACCCGAAACGTCAGCTTTCCTGCTCCTCTGATGCTGCCTGTGTTCGTCCAGCTCCACACTGTGTTATTTCTGGCTCCAGCATCTGCAGTTCCTGCTTTCTTGCAGTTTAAACTTGTTTGCATAGTCATAAAAGTGAAATCTTTTATGAACCAGCCCATTCAGTTCAGTGTTTTTGGAGTGCAATTGTTTGTCTTTCTTCTTGGATTAGAAATATTTCTGTGATGTACTTAGAGAGCATTAGCATGCTATTATTTTATTAAACAGCTGAAAATGGGTTCATGACAACAAAAAAATAAACACAAGGGCATTCCTCTGGGAATAATCATATTTTAAAATAATTGAAAATAATTTTACAAAATGATACA
This sequence comes from Ginglymostoma cirratum, assembly GCA_024137785.1. Lineage (NCBI taxonomy): Eukaryota > Metazoa > Chordata > Chondrichthyes > Orectolobiformes > Ginglymostomatidae > Ginglymostoma > Ginglymostoma cirratum. The sequence goes on along the minus strand of JAHRHZ010000047.1, from coordinate 3,875,163 downwards.
CAACCATTTATTAGTGCGGTTGGTGTATGTTCATCAGTTGCTGAGTGAATTTGACAGTTTAAAAACTTTTAAAAAGATTTCTGCTAGTTCCCAAGCTCCTAATAAACAGACTCACCTTCAGGGTCCTGTAGCCCAGTGGTAATTTCCCTACCTTTACGCCAGTAAGTCAGGGTGCAAGTCCCACCTCAGGGTGCAATGGAGGTGTGTCATAACTCATCCAAATTAAAACCAAAAGCAAAGAGCCTCCTTGAAGGGCTGCAAATTGATAAATCGACAGAAATTCATCACATTCATACCTGATTTGGAGTGTGAGCCAGTTTGTGGGCAGAGCTAACTTCCAGCTCAGCCATTTTAAATCAGTGTAAAAGTTTGCCGAATCAATTTCCTTGCTGGTGTAAATTGTGTCTGAAATTCCTTAAGCTTTTCTGTTGAATCAGAACCACTGTGCCAAAATTACCCTCCCTGATTCTAAAATCTATGAATTCATTATGGCTGTTTCAGCAAAAAGGTCTTGTCTTGGTTGGTGCAAGAGAAAAGAGAATCGAACACGTATCCCCAGTATGATTATTTATGGAGGACATCAGAGTTTGCAAACATTCATGTCTTTGTTCAGTGACATTCTATAAGAAGGAAACTGCACATTTCAAAGTTGGTAATAACTATTCATTTGGCAGACCACTCCTTGGCAAATTGAGAGCTCACATTCAATCACGGAATTAAAACGCAAGGTTTGGAGTTTACCTCTTCATCCTCGAATTTCAGATGAAGCACTGTGTCTCCTGGCTTGTAGTCTTTGAGAAGCTCAGCCGATTTCCAGACATCCTCTGTATCAGGGATCCACACCCTGGCAAACTGCAACACAGAGGAAAACAGGGACAGTTTGAGAATAAGCCCTGTGAAGTAGGAGGAGCTGTTATGTCCAATAAATAACACCTAATTCCATCAGTACACCATCAGATATTCAGTATATCCCAAGACAAACAAGGAAAGCTTCCTCGGGGTTACTAGCTAAGTGACGGCTACTTTCTCAATGTGCACGTTATGCTTGCAGTGTCCCCGAAAGTGGTTCATTCAGCACAATTCTCATCCAACTTAGTTCCATTTGAAGGGATTTGTGACAGTTCCTTTGTCAACAAACCAAACATTTGGTGGAACTGGCTATATGGTCTGGTCAATGCAAACTAAGACAGATGTGGAAATTAAAGATAGACAACGGCATGAGAAGCTTAAATTTCTTTTTCCCAAATAATTAGCATTAAACTTACCATGTATTACAGCTTATTAAAAGCAACAGTAATCCTATTGCACAGTGTTTGGACAAACAAACTCATACAAAGAAACTTCTGGAAGATTCAGTGCAGCTAGTTTAACCAAACATTGAAAACAGAACAAGAAGCTTTAGAGGTCTAAAAGAAAATCAGTGTGTATTATACAATCTTCTATTAAGTCAAAATCACTGAAATCAAACGTTTGGCAGTAGTAACATGACAGTCTTGTTTTATATATTAAAGCTACGGATCCCAGCTGGGGTTTGTGACCCCCAGCAGTGTCACAGAATGAGATTTTGGGGTCGTGAGCTTCAAGCCAGCAATGACTGAATCACAGTGACTGAGGTCCCTTTGAATGGTCAGACTTTCTGGCAGGGGGCACGGGTTACACAACTGATTGTCGCTACAACCACCACCTGGAAAAAGGGTGAGCCTTCACTTTTCTAAGGGCAAATCCAGCAGTACTTCTACAAGTCTGAAACCCTATCAATTCCGGTCAAGAACTCTTTAACCGTTGTAGAATTCCAACCCCTTATTTCACTTGGGGGCACACACAAAGTCTGGGGTATTAAAATGGGTTCACATAGCAAAAAGGTTTTGGAAGAACTGCGTTTAATACTTAATTTTAACTTATTGGCAGCAGGAAACTGCTTTGCCCTTTTCCAAGTGGACTGTGGCAGAAAGTAGAAACTTTCCTTTGAAGAAATATTTTATTTAAAAGTTTGGATATTGAAATAGTGACATGTTGGTTTTGGACTGTGCCTGTCAGGTGGTTTAACGATTATCTTACAAGTATTACTGTAGCTATGGGGATTTATTTGTAAACACAGTATGACAGAGAGTTTACTTCCTGGTGAGTGCTGGAATTTATTTTCATTGGTTGAGTTTTGAGTAAACAGAGTACACAATTGCGCATCAGACTTCAATTAAAGGATGTGGTATTAGGATTCTTTTTTCTCGTTAGGTGCAGAAAAACAACAGTTGAAAGAAAGCTTAGAGTTTCAGTTCAGGGTTTTTAGAAGCCACGGTTGAAGTTAGACATGTTAAACTGTTTCTCTTGAAGAAGGCCATACTTTAGAACTGTTCAGAAGTAGATTACTTCAGTGTAGTGTAAGGAGTTGAATTTTAAACTTTCTAACCAGAACATTTAAAATCCTGAAAGAATTATTTGAAGCTATGAAAGTCTAAGCTCAGTTGCACGAAGACTCAAGGGAATATTGAGAGTTTTGTTGAGAAGAAGAAGGGAGCATATGTAGGTATAGATAGCAGAAATCAAGCCATTCCCTAGAACAGTATAAAGGCAGGAGGAGTATACTCAAGGGAAATCAGGAGGGCAAAAAGAGGACATGAGATAGCTTTGGCAAATAGGCTTCAAGAGAATTCAAAGAGATTCAACAAATACATTAAGCACAAGGGGTAAATAGGGAGAGAATAGGCCCCCTTAAAGATCAGCAAGGCCACCTTTGTGTGGAAGCGCAGGATATGGGGGAAGATATTAAACAAGTATTTTGCATCAATGTTTACTGTGGTGTAGGGTATGGAAGATAGAGAACATGGAGAAATAAATAGCGATATCTTGAAAATTTTTCACATTACATAGGTGATGGTGCTGGACATCTTAAAACACAAAGGTGTATAAATCCCTGGGACCTGATCAGGTGCACCCTAGAACTCTGAGGAAAGCTAGGGAAGTGATTACTGGGCCCCTTGCTGAGATATTTGTATCATCAATAGCCACAGGTGAGGTGCTGGAAGACTGGAGGTCGGCTAATGTGGTGCCATTATTTAAGAAAAGTGGTAAGGAAAAGCCAGGAAACTGTAGACCAATAAGCCTGATATTGGTGGTGGGCAAGTTGTTGGAGAGAATGCACAGGGATAGGATTTACATGTATTTGGAAAGGCAAGGACCGATTAGGGATCGTCAACATGGCTTTGTTTGTGGGAAATCATGTCTCACTAACTTGATTGCGTTTTTTCAAGTATTACCAAAGAGGACTGAAGAGGGCAGAGCAGTGGACGTGATCTGTATGGACTCCAGTAAGGCATTTGACAAGGTTCCTCACTGTAGACCGATTAGCAAGGTTAGATCACACGGAATAGAGGGAGAACTAGCTATTTGGATACAGAACTCGCCTGAAGGTAGAAGACAGAGGGTGGTGTTGGAGGGTTGTTTTTCAGACCGGAGGCTGTGTCCAGTAGTGTGCCACAAGGATTGGTGCTGGGTCCACCACTTTTCATCATTTATTTGGATGATTTGGATGTGGACGTGAGAGGCACGGTTTGTAAGTCTGTAGATGACACCAAAATTGGAGATGTAGCTGACAGCTAACAAGGTTACCTCAGAATACAACAGAATCTTGATCAGATGGGCTAATGGGACAAGGAATGGCAGATGGAGTTTAGTTTAGATAAATGTTAGGAGCTTCATTTTGGAAAGGCAAATCAGGGCAGGACTTGTACATTTAATGGTAAGGTCCTGGGCAGTGTTGCTATACAAAGAGAGCTTGGAGCACAGGTTCATAGTTCCTAGAAAATGGAGTCACAGGTAGATAGAATCATGAAGGCAGCATTTATTGATCAGTGTGTTGAGTATAGGAGTTGAGGGGTCATGTTACTACTGTACAGGACATTGCTTAGGCCACTTTTGGAATAGTGCATGCAATTCTGGTCTCCCTGCTATAGGAAAGATACTGTCAAACTTGAAAGGGTCCAGAAAAGATTTACAAGGATGTTACCAGGGCTGGAGGGTTTGAGCTATAGGGAGAAGCTGAATAGGCTGAGGTTATTTTCCCTGGAGCATCGGAGGCTAAGGGGTGACCTTATAGAGGTTTATAAAATCACGAGGGGCATGGATAAGGTAAATAAACAATATCTTTTCCTTGGGGTGGGGGAATCCAAAATTAGGCAGCATAATTTTAAGGTGAGAGCAGAAAGATTTAAAAGGGACCTAAGGGGCAATTTTTTCATGCAGAGGGTGGTGTGTGTATGGAATGAACTGCCAGAGGAAATGGTGGAGGCTGGTATAATTACAACATTTAAAAAGGCATCTGGATGGGCACATGAATAGGAAGGGTTTAGAGGGAGATGGGCTAAATGGTGACAAATGGGACTAGATTAATTTAGGATACCTGGTCGGCATGGACGAGTTGGGCCAAAGGGTCTGTTTCCATGCTGTATATCTCTATAACTCTATGAAAGGCTATCAGATTCTCAGGACTGGGAATTAGACCATCCAGTTAAGTTAAATCTTTCAGATCTGATACAGAAGGGAATTCTGTCTGGTGTGAGCACTCTAAAAGGATAATGCTAGGATGAATGGTGTAGTGATTGGAATGAGGCCAGCCAGATTGGACAAGGTTGACAGCCCCAGTCAGGGAACCCTGGCTGACAGATATAAACAGGAGTGTTCCCGGTGGCCATACTAGTCTGAAAACACCTGATCTCATCTGATCTTGGAGGGTAAGCAGACTCAGGCCTGATTAGTACTTGGATGAGAGACCAACATCAGGTGCAGCAGGCCTTTTCCACCAGTCGTGGCCGCTCACGTCATCTGTCTGCACGTGTTCTGCCATGTAATGAAGTGGCAGACTATTTTAGCAGCGGGCCATGGAGGGGCTCATTTTGGCTGACTCCTGCCCCTCTTCCGCAGTTATGTTCGAGCCTGGGTGTCCTTGGCGAGGTGGGCACTGCAGTGGGTGGAGTGTTTTATTTCCTCCTCCGACTCTATTTTGATTTGAAGCCGTACCCTCCCCACCTCACTTTGTTTTTCACGTGAGCGTTGCCCCTACCAGGCTTTGCTTGTTACTGGTTCCCTAGCCACATGGGTGTTTCGCCTGGTGGTAGAAATGCTGAATAAAATGATTTTTCACATGGTGTTTTTACTGAGTCTCCGCACTTACACACACCACACAGGTGTTGCGGGGAAAATAAGGACAACTGCTGTCTAGCAGTCGTGTAGGGGTTTGAGAAAAGAAAAATAATTAAAATATAACCAGGAGTTCAGAGAAAAATATGTAAACAGAGAGTGTCAGAAGTTCTGTTCACTCAGAGCTGGCTCTGTGTTATCCAGGTCAGTGTTGTGCACTATGCAGATGTCACCAAGTCACCCTTTATAATAGGATACCAGCCTTCATGGAGTTATTTCAAATGGGATAGAATTTTGCAGTATGTTTCAAAACCTTTAATCTTGTGTTATAATGTAAATACGTTGGTTTATTCCATTCTTCCATTTCTTTTTGCATAATATGTCTGTTTTATTGTTGAAGCTAATTCCACACCATTGCATGCTTACATTTCAGAGAAAGACAACCTTGTTAAAGCAAAAAGAAGATCCATCAACCCAGATTTCAGTCTGGGATATGACTTGTCCAGCAATAACATCAGCTGTGTCCACACTAGGACCAAATGCAAGTCAGAAGGAAACCATCGATAGTTCCAACTATCAGACTTTGAGTTCAACCTTACAACTGACTGATACAAATACATAGGAAGCACTAGATTGAGATAATGGAAGTAAAACACACACCAAGTGCCATATTAAGGCAGATTATTCTGAAACAAATAACAGCATTTGAACAAAGTTACTATTGCACAGATCAGCCAAGAGCTTATAGTGAGGAAGAGACTGGCTGGTAATCCACCAAAAATTGCTGGACAAATGGTGCTTTGCCACCATTATCGTTGCAAAAATGGCACTTTCTCCTTCACATCTGCCCTATTCCCATGAAGTGCATTTGAACAGTTATTGCTGATTAAACTTCTTGCAGAGAGTTAAATCTAATTATCACTAGTGTGGGTACCCCTTCAAAACTGTGATAATTGTTCTTGGTTGCCAAACTTTCATTCCCAGATAATGAACAATTGTAAAATGCCCAGTCATTATTCTGAAAATTCGATTCTTAAACAAAAAAAACTTACTTTACCACTTTATCCATTTTCCTTGGTCTCCCTCTCTTTATGTCCTTTTATGTCCTAGATTTGACATTGAACGCACCTTCCCCTTTATATCTCAACCCTTTAATCTGATCAGTTAAGTAGCTACGCTGATTATCACAATGTTTCACAAGGTTCCTGCAGTCTAACTGCAACTTTAAATCGGTGCCCCACCTGCCGCTCAGATAATACTAGAGACGGCTGTCTGAAGCTCTAATGTGGGCATCAGCTGGTGGCAGGGTGCTAAGATACTTCCCAGCATGGACAGAAATCAGAGCAGAGGGGGAAAGATGGCTGGGTCCCCACCCACCATCCCACCACCAGATTAAATTTACACCCCCTCACTACCAAACAGGCCAAGAATGGGCATAAGATTTCACCTGCAATCTCCTCCCCTTCTAAATCACCACTCCATATCCTCCATTCCAAAGCTCTGAGGATAATTTTATTCTAATCGAGTGGTAAATCTGATCCTCTCAGCTTTCTATTGTCATTACGATTTTATTCATTCGTGGAACGTGCATATTCATAGCAAGGCCAGTATATATTGCCCAGCCCTAGTTGGGAGCATGGTAGTGAGCTGCCTTCTTAATCCACTGCAGCCCACACTCCTCAGTAAAGGAGGGAATTCCAGGATTTTGATCCAATAACACTGAAGGAATGGTGATATATTTCCAAGCCTGGAGGCAGCGTGGACTGAAGGGGAACTTGCAGGTGATGGTGTCCCACATCTCTTCTGCCCTCGTCCTTCGGAGCGGAAGTAGCTGTGGGTCTGGAAGGTGGTGTCTAAGGAGCCTTGGTGAATTTCTGTATCTTGTAGACAGTACACATTGCTGCTACTGAGCATCAGTGGTGAAGGGAGTGGATGTTTAATCGATATGGTGCCAAGCAAATGGGCTGCTCCAAGGTTGAGTATTGTTGGAGCTACACCCATCCAGACATGTGGAGAGTATTCTGTTACACTCCTGACTTGTACCTTGTAGATGGTGGACAGTCTTTAGGGAGTCAGGAGGGGAATTATTTGCCGCAGCATTCCTAGCCCCTGACCTGTTCTTGGAGCCACTGTACTTATACGGCTCGTCCAGCTCAGTTTCTAGTTAATGGTAACCCCCAGGATGTTGATAATGGGGGATTCAGTGATAGAAATGATGTCAAATGTCATGGGGCAATGGTTATATCCTCTTTTGTTGGAGATAGTCATTAACTGGCATTTGTGTGGCACAAAAGTTATGCTGCCATGTCAGCTCCTGCTTAGATATTACCCGGGTCCTTTTGCACCTGGACATGGACTGCTTCAGTAGCTGAGGTGTGAATATCCCACTTCAGACCTTAAGTAGGGAAGGTCACCTGATGTCATTGTGCACTGATTGTCCACTGTGTCTGTCCATTCTCTGCTGGGCTTGTTAAATTAGGAAAAAAACTTCTCTCTCATTTCTCAAACGTGTGAATGAAAATGAAGGTTGTTGATATATTGCATCATCCATGTTACAGGATGTTACAGCTTTCACTGTGAATAATACAGCTTCTACCAAACCAATTTAAACTAAAGTTTAACTTAGTCATAGAGTTTTGCCACACAAGAACAGGCTCTTCAGCCAATCATGTCTGGGCTGGACATCAAGCAGCATCTACTCTAGTCCCATTTTTCTACGTCCTTGTATGCTACAGTTTTTCAAGTGTTCATCTAAACTCACCATCTTATAACCCCTCTAAACCTCCTGCTCTTGTCTTAAAGTCATTTACCTGGTAACTGACCCCTTTACTCAGGGGAAAGATTTCTTCCCATTTACCATATCTATACCCCTCAATTTTACGTTCCTCAAAAAGGTCCCTTCTCGGTCTTTCTTGCTCAAAGGGAAAAAAGGCGACCTAGACTTGACTAGTCTGTCTTCATAGTAAAACACCCCATCTCACTTAACATCCTGGGTGAATTGCCTATGCCCCAACTCTAGTGCTATCACATCCCTCCTATAGTATGGCAACTAAAACTGCACAGTCATCCTGCTGTGACCTAACTGAAGTTAGAAGCAGCTCCAGCTCTTGTATTCAAGGCTAATAAAGGCAAGTATCCCATAAGCCTTCCCAACCACCTTACCTATCTGTCCATAGATCCCTGAAGGCAGAAGGACATGTACACCAAGGTCCCTCTGATCCTCTGCACTTCTTAAGATCCTGTATTCCCTCACCTAGTTAGTCCTCCCAAAATGTCTCACCTCACACTTTTCCGGTGTGAATTCTATTTGCCACTGTTCTGCCTGTCTGACTAGCCTGTCTATATTATCCTCTAGTCTAAGGCTTCCTTCCTTGCGAATTACCACACCACTAATTGTCATTTCATCTCCAAACTTACTGATCTACATTCCAATACATGTCTAGATCATTAATATTTGCTATAAATAGATGTTGGTGCGTTCGCCAAGCTGAGAGGTTTAATAGCAGACGTTTCGTCCCCTTACTAGGAGACAACAGCGCATCACAGGAGGCTCCACTACACTGAGGACATCACTTAATAAGGGAACAAAATGTCTTTTATCAAACCTCCCAGCTCGACGAACACACCAACATCTATAACCAGTACCCAAGCTACAAATCTTCACTCAAACCCTGAATATGCTATAAATATCAAGGGACCCAGCACTGAACTTTGCGATAATTCACTGGTTACAGCCTTCAAACATCATCCTCCGTTTGCTGCCACTAAACCAATCTGAGATCCAATTCAAATCAAGGACAAAGTCTGTTCACTTTGGATTCTATATTGACCTCTTTCTTCTCCATAATTCTATGCCCCCACTCTGACCACCCCAGTGTAGAAAGTAGCACAGCACTCCAAAAGTTAACCAATAAAGGAAATGGCCTCAGGAGTGTTGCAAGACTTTTGATGTAGAACAGGAAGGTAATGCATCTTGAAAACAGGAAAGATATAAAACAAGGTGGATCTGGCCTGTAATTGTTGAACATTACTGATTGACTTGGAAATTATCAAGCAATCACAACACGCTTGGGCACATATCTATGGTATTTACGTTAAGACTGACACAAAGTTATTCAAAGTTTGATACATATTTGTAACATTCTAGGTGCCCACCTTCAACAGGTCAGCGATTCATGGTTGGAGGCAGTTCAGAAGAGTACAGTATAGATGGGTTTGAAGATTTCAGACCCCAGACAGGAAGAAATGATGCTACCAATCAACGTCGAATCAGAACCAGGGACAAA
>JAHRHZ010000047.1:3800755-3865344 GCA_024137785.1 Ginglymostoma cirratum | reverse complement strand
GGAAATGCAGGGGTAGGAGAATGGGTCTGGGTGGGATGCTCTTTGGAGTGGCAGTGTGGACATCAGAAAATTTTCTGAAGAAGGGTCCAGGCCCGAAACTTCAAGCTTTCCCGCTCCTATGATGCTGCTTGGCCTGCTGTGTTCATCCAGCTCCACACCGTGTTATGACAGCAACCGGTGGAACTTAAATACTATCAATAAGTCTAGAAAATAGAAGCTAGTCTCAGCAATGACCAGAATTGTTGCTTATTGTGAAGAAAACTCATCTGATATACTGATATCCTACAAGGAAGGAAATCTTCTGTCCTCAGCTGGTTTAGCCTCTATGTTACTCCAGCCCTCAGCAACGTGACTGCTCTCTGAAACGGTCTCTCTGCATGCCACTCAGTTCAAGGGCAATTAGGGGAAGGGCAACACATGTCAGCCTTACCAAAGAAGCTCATTTTCCAAAGAAGCAAAACCACTCCCTTGTTCCACACACATCTGCTGTGTGTAGGTATAACTAATATACTCTTCATAATTCAGAGTCAGACTGAAAACACTCATTCGCACTCTCACTGGGGAAACATTTTCAAGCTTTATGGAAAGCAGTCCAGACGACATCAGAGAACAGTTATTCCCTTGGACAAAATAAAAGTGCCACTTTGGTTCTGTGAAACCTTATCAATCCACATTCTGCTTTTACCAGTAACTCTTGGAACTTCATGTGAATTTGCATGAAATGGGAACATGCTGGGCTAGTTCTCTTGAGGTAATTCTCTTGCTGCAATGGAAATAAAGAGAATTTTGGAGATGGGTGAGGATCTCCACAGCAACCAGTAAATGGGTACATCAGCATTTAACTTGATGAGCTGGAGGGGTGCATAATGAAGGTTCCCTGCTCCTAATGGCTGCGGCAAGAATGTACAGCAAACAGAAAATGATTTGCAAAGCAAGCTTGAGATACAAAATTGGTGGGTGGTTCTCCTCAGTTTCTCAAGTGCTCCTGGCAAGATTCCAATGTTCTGGGAAGGGACAAGGAGCTTTAATTGTCATCACTCAGCTAATTGGCACAGATCAAATGCCAACAATTCCAGATGTAACCTCACAGCTGGTCAATATGAAAACCTAATATATCTTACAGCTGGCCTCCTTTAGCTGAACCAAAAGGCTTAGAAATTATCATCAGGAGCAGAGGCTATGCCTAGACCTACTGAAGAATATCCTTCCTAGGCAGAAGCTTGGGAACCAATCGTTTTGCTGTTTGAGTGAAAGCGAATTCAAAGGGCATTGCTTCGTATGAACTTCACACAGTTATCAATGTTCAGAGAAGACAGCATCCAAAATTCTGAAGTGTTTAAAAATAAAGGAAATCTTTTTCCAGTCTTGACTCCAAGTTGCAGCACTCCCAGGTCCACCCCAGCAGGAAGCATAGATTAAAGTCAGCTTTAAATTGACTTTAAATTGACCTGCTAGTCTGGTGCCAAGGGCTTATCACTCTTTCATAGTAGACTGCTGTCAAGCCTGGTTCTATCCTTCCTCTCTCTTCCAAGTACAAGAAACCCACAGAGCAGAAGTGTGTGCAGGCTCATCCAAATTACTGTCGACCATGAAACCACTATGTGAAAATGGCCAGGATGCCACTGACTTCCCAGTGTCTTCAGGAATGAGTGGTATATAGCAAATGTCATAATCTGTGAAGGATTCCAAACAGGGCACAAGTTTAATTTTCTGATTGCTCCTCCGTGGACTTTCACTGGGGCTACTCATTCATTCTCACAAAACTCCTCAATGAAGTGACATATTCATGTGTTAACATTACCTGTATTACAGTACTAACAGTATTTCTGTTGATAAGTGCCACGTTTAGACTGACACGGAAGCAGACTTGGAAGAATTCATCAATTCTCTCAACAATCATCAACCATCCATTAGAATTAAAGCCACAACGCAAAATGAAAGTGTTAGATTTCCTAGATGTCACAGTATTTAAACAGTAACAAGGCAACAAGGGTAAATTAGCAATGGGTTTTTTTCTCCTAAGTTATCACAAAAAGCCATCAACTTAATCACACCTTCCAGTTTAGTGGAGTGACAGCTAAAATGATTCCATTGCATTTTAAGTTGGAATATATTAACCAGTTACTAGCCTTGCTGCTGCATCTCACATCTCAAAATTAAATGTAACACTTCATATGCAGCATTCCTTACAACAACACTGCATTGTTAATAAGAGTCACTCCTGAAGCCTTAGGCTAGAGTCATCACATTCACTTTAGTTTTATTCATTGACAGGATGAGGGCGTCGCTAGTTAGGCCAGCATTTATTGCCCATCCCTAATTGCCCAGAGGGCAGTCAAGAGTCAATTACTGTGGGTCTGGAGTCACGTGTAGGCCAGACCAGGTAGGGATAACAGATTTTCTTCCCTTAACGATATTAGTGAACCCGATGGTGTTTTTTTTAAAATGACAAATCAACAGTCATGGTCACCATTAGGCCACCTTTTTCTTATATATAATATAAATTTGATGATCTGTCATGGCAGAATTCAAATCCAAGTCCCTGGATCATTAGCCTGGGGTTCTGGCTTGCTAATCCAGTGCCATGACCATAATGCCACTGTCTCCACTCATTTGCAGGTAGTTCATTACTTTGGCGATTTCACATTTTCCTAGCTGCTAGTAGGTGGCGTGTTCCTTTAGTGACAGGTCTGAAAGAATTCTTTGCAACTTCCACACTCTCCGATGTCCCCTTTTTGCCTCCAATGCTATCCCACATCCCTTTGCAGCCTCCCTGCCACCCCTCACACTCCTGCCCCCTCCATATCCCCTTTGCAGCCTCCTTCTTCTCCCCAATACTCCTGGACCCAGGTTACTGCCTTGGCTAAAGGCTGTTCCCAGTCAGAGTAAAGTAGCAGCTGATTACTGGCCCTCAGCATCTGACCCCTCCCAACTCTTGGTCCGGTTTTACACTCCGGCCTTGAGCAGACCATTCCCTACTGGCTCCCCTCACTGTTGGATGTTCCTTATCCAAGTGCTCGCTACTCCTCCAATCACAGGTTGATTCCGTCTCACAGTGATTGATGATGGACTCATGAGTGAACCTATCAGCAGCAAGCATGCAAGAGATCCAGCCTGTGAATAGAGGATCAGTTTCTGGCCCTGTGGAAACTGGCACTGGGTAACAGACGCGTATTTGAGGAGCTGGCACAGGCACAATGGGCCAAGTGGCCTCTTTCTGCATTCTATCACTGCCGCAAGATTTCCTTCAATTCAAATTACTCGACTTTTTTCCAACTGTTCATTCCGGGAGTGAATTTTCCCAGATGTTTTGTTGACTTTTACGGGTGTACTTGTCCATGACACCTGCGTATCTTGAGCGCTAATTCAGTGTTACAGTCTACTTACTCTATCTTCAAACCCCCTCCACCGCCTACAATATCTACAATATCTATTGCACTGGTATCAATATTTCCACATCAGCGTGTGACACTACCCATCTACACGCAGGATTAAAAAAATGATGATTTAAGGACAGTGTGTCCAAAACATTACAGAGAAAAACAGTGGATTCAGTCCAAACTGGATACAAATCTAATCCCTGAATGAATGGAAGGGTCCTGACCCACCTCAGAACTCTACGTTCCTGAACATGCAACAAATCCCAATGAGGGGCCTACATATTCAGGAGGATATTGTGGCAGGTAAGAGTCATTCAGCATGGAAACAGACCTTCAGTCCAACTCACCTGCACTGACCAGACATCCCAATCTGACCTAGTCCCATTTGCCAGCATTTGGCCCATATCCCTCTTAACCCTTCCTATTCATATACTCACTCAAATGCCTTGTGATTATACCCACCTCAATCACTTCCCCTGGCAGCACCACCCACTGCGTTAAAAAGTTACCCCTCAAACTTTTAGCTTGCTCTGATTTAATAACAAAATGCAAGTTTACAAAGCAGTATAGTCACTTTGCCAGGTAGCGTGTTCCAACTGCTTACCAACCAAATGGGATTAACCCAGTTATTTTCAGAGCCACTCCCTGTGAGAGCCAAATGATAAAAAGGGAAATGGACGATGACAGCAGGCAGTGAGACACGGCTAAGTAAATCTCATTTTAAAATTCACAGGTGACAGTTTGTTCTCACAAGCTTGTTTGACACAGTTATAAAAGACAAAGCAGCTGACAAAGCGTTATGAAACTATTTGAAACTTAGCCATTTTATCAGAGAGTACTGACTTAATGAAAGATTACTTGCACAGCAGCACTCCATAATCAATCCTACTATACCCAGACAGCAGGCCTAAGGATGACTTAAGTATCACAGCAAGTTGAGAAGTTTGGCTTGAAACACTCCCGGTCAGTAATCGTATTATGAAAGAATGAGTTAGGAGTGGAGAAGACTATTCGGCCCTTCAGGCCTGTTCTATCATTTCATGAGAACATAGCTAATCTGATTGTGGCATCAATTCTACTTTACTGTTTACAGTTCTACCCTCTAATGCTTTGCTGGTGTAACGGTGACGTCACTGGTCGAGTAGTGCACAAGCCTAGACTAATTCAGTGGGGACATGGGTTCAAATCCTACCATAGCAGCTGTGAACTTTGCATTCAATTTTAAAAATCTGGCAAGGAAAGCCAGTTTCATAGGCCACTGTTACTGAGACTATTAACTGTTGTGAAAATAAAACCCATCTGGTTCATTAACGAAGGAATACTATCATCCTTACCTGGCTTGGCCTATTCATGACCCAGACTCTTAAGTACCCTCTGAAATGGCCTAATATGCCACATTTCAAGGGCAATTAGGAATGAGCTGTATCCTAGGAAAGGATGCGAGAATCTAACCCAGCCTTAAAAATAATCAACGGACTTGTTATTATAGTTCTCTGGGGAAGGAAGTTCCACGGGCCAATTGCCCGAGGAAAAACTTTCTCCATCTTCAACAGGAGACCCGCTCCCACCCATAGTTTTAAACGTTGTCCCTTAGATTGAGTCTCTGCCACAAGGGGAAAGATTATCCCAGTGTCCATGCTGTCAATTGTCCTCATTGACTCATGGGAATTGGGCATTGCCAAATGGGCAAAGCCAGCATTCATGTTATCTCCCTACTTGCGCAGGGAAGTGACTGGCGGTAAGCGGTGTTCCTGAACACAACTGAGTGGCTTGCTAGGTCATTTCAGAATGCAGTTTGGAGTTACATATATTGCTGTGGATCTGGAGCCATATATAGGGCCACACTAGGAGAGGAAATCTATCATTTTTACCCAAAGAAACATGAACAAGACAGATTGGTATGACAACACATGCAACAGTTTCATCCTCACCATTACTGGTACTGGCTTTTAGTTTCAGATATAATTAACTAAATTTAATTTCCCCTGGTTGCTGTGTTGCAAAAAGAAACAGAAATCGCTGGAAAAAACTGAAGTTCTGAAGAAGGGTCATTGGACCCGAAATGCTAATTTTGCTTTCTTTCCTCAGACCTGCTTAGTTTTTCCAGCAATTTCTGTTTCCATTTCAGAGTTCCAGCATCTGCAGTTCTTTGCTTTTTTTTTCCGACTGCGTTGGGACTCAAACTCATCTCCAGATCATTAGTAGAAGCCTCTGAATTACTAATCTAACTACTTACTAACCACTAAGCTACTGCACCCCACAATATTACTGCTGAATCTGTAAACAGCACCAATTGAACAGTTATTTTGACCACCTGTTACTTTTAAAGACTGTGACCAATGAGTTTTTAAAATTATGCATTGTAAGTACATAAGTATTTAAATTTTGCAACTGACTCAAAATTCGACACGTTGTCTTTGGACTTATGCATGAGTTTAGCCACTGAGCGAGGCTTTTCATATTGAAGTATGTTGGAGTATTTTGATCTGATTTATATTCCCAGCTATTTATTAGTGTTATCCATGGCTCAGTTAACATGGGTCTGTAAGTAGCCACAATACAAGAGTGGCATGAGACCATGTGTCTCATTTTCCCCATTACAATGTAGTGAAATGTTTTGAACCTTTTATAGGGACTCCATCCCCTTCCCCTGAGCCTGGTAAACAGGAAGTTCTCATGATGTGTGGAATAACAGACATGAACTATCCACTATGTGACACCTTGGCACAATAATACATTCTGCAAAGAAATAGCAGCTGACATGTTGAAAATAACAGAGAGCAGCTCTCACTGCGAGCTGGGTAACTCAGCACCCATGTCCCCAGAGAATTCGCCTGGGTTTGTGGCATGCAGGTCGAAGGCAAAGATAAAGGTGAGGAGATGTGCCTGACAAAAAGCATGATCTGAAACCTAAATTAGTATTTCCAGGGCCCAGGGACCCAGGTTTGATTCTACCCTCAGGTGACTGTGTGGAGTTTGCGCATTCTCCCCGCGTCTGTGTGGGTTTACTCCGGGTGGTCCATTTCCTCCCGCACTCCAAAGATGTAAAGGGTAGGTGGATTAACCATGCTAAATTTCCTGTAGTGTCCAAGGATGTGCGGGTTAGGTGGATTAGCCATGGGAAATGCAGGATTACAGGGATGATGGTTGGATCTGAGTGGGCTGTTCTTTGAAGTTCTGAATGGCCTGCTTCCACACTGGGAGGACTCTATGAAATTGGTGGTTAACCTTTGGATGGAACAAGGCAATCTGTGACATTGATCACATTTAGTCACACAATGACTCCAGTACATAAAGCAGTGACTACATTTTATACTTATTTATTGATATGGGACCATTGACAGACATCATAAGGAGCTGCTTAAATGAGGATTCCTTGTCAAATTTTGAACTGAAAATTAGGGTGAAACCGGTGTTGCGTAAATAGCATTACAGATCAATCAGAAGATCATTTAGCTGTGCAGCAAAAATTTGTCCGCGAGACCGAAAGCGTTCCTGTTCAGTTAATAGATGAGAATTCAAGTGCACAAGATACCGCACTTGAGATGTGCATTAACAGACAGCGTACCTTCAGTACAGCACTATTCCCATTAATGTCCAACATACTGAAGTGGGTCAAAGCAGCTTCCCACATCACTGAAGGAAGTAACTCATATTTCAACTCTCGTGAGGAAGTGAAACCCTTTCTTTCAGGAAACTGACAGAAAATGTCAGGATGATGAAATCTCATTTTATGTAAATACCCAAGCTAGGCTCTGTTATTGAAATTAACCAACCCTAACTTCTCAAGTACGCCAAACCTCATTTCAGTCACAATATCAACACAGACACATGGAGTGAATAAATATGCTTATCCCACGACAAGTTTAGTGACAGGAAGCCATTTAATCGGATGGCAGGGTGTCAGGTGGAGTGCCTACTACCGACACACTGCTCCCTGAGCAAGTCCCTGTCTATCACCAATTGAGGCCCACTGGTCCTGCCACCACTAACATTCAACTGGCAACAGACAGAGGATTCATCTTACATGAAGCCCAAAAAGTAAACTCTCTTGAGGTTACCTGCAGGTGTTCAGACAGGAAGAGTACACAGAATGGGACAGAGGACAACTGACAGCTACCACACCCCCATGCCCCTCCACGCAGCCCTTTCTGCTGAATCCCCTTCTCCACAAACCCTACCCCCTTTGACTGACCAATCAACACCCACCCTTCCCTAATTACCACCACAGGCTCTCACAGCCTAGGATCGATCCTTAACAATCCTGCACCTTGGATGTGTGCATTATTGGCACTGCCAGGCAATGAAAAGCTGCCAACTGTCAAGTCAGGGTGGGGCAAGGAGGTGACACGTTCCCACCCTATCTTACCCCTCATCACTGCTGCCCAATTGAGTGCCAGATTGGCACAATGTCTTTTCTGAAAAGGGGAAATTCGGGTTCTTGGGACCTCAGTCTAGGTCTAGGTGACCTCATTTAAATTCATGCCATCCCTGTCAGGTAAGGATGTGTTTCTACGTGATTTTAAAAGCATACCATATGTTTGCAAACATTCTGATATTGAACATGATAACGTTCAAGTCAAAAGAGGCAGAGTCAAGAAAAATTCATCTCTCATCTGGTGTTTAACTAATAGCCTGACCACTTCCCTCAGGATTCCTTAGCTAAAAAGGAAGTTGGGAACCTGTGATCAAGGGATCTGCCAATGCCATTCCCAAATTGGCCAGTTGAAGGCACTTTGCACCACATTCATATCCCAGGCAGACAGCACTACATTGCTGGCATTATTCATCAAAAAGAATTGCATGTTTCTCTACTCTGTGCAAAGTTAGACATTACACACGAGGTGGCTGCTTAAGGAATAAAGTACAACAGTTTCAGCTTCAGAAAGGAATGGAGAGGGCCAAAACAGAGAAAGAGAGAGAATGGTTTTTGTAAAGATGGAAGGTCCTCTGCAACTGGTAATGCCTGTGTGGATTTTGGGAAATATCAGGTCAGTGCAACTCATTACACCCTGGTCTTTCTTTAGTATTCTGAGGGGAAGTGGGAAGAATTACTCCTTTAAAAAATGGGTCTCTAGTTGCAGAATCCCTGTAATCATCAGGTCGTTGGTGGAAGCTCAGCACATCCTGAGTTGGCAATTTGAATGGTCTCACTCCTCCTCAGCAGAGGGGCACCGAGATCAAGTGTCTAAATCCCAAGGATCAGCTAACTCTCCAAGAACCAGTAATCAAAACCAGAACTCACATTCTGCAGGGTTACTTCCTATATCATTCAGTACATTGTACACCCTCTATCTACCACCATCCCATTCAAAAGTCAAGTTTACAGTGAAGTATTCTGCAAAATGAAAATTCTGGTTTAATTCATTAAATAAGTATTTTCAGATAGATAGCGATCTAACCGTTGGGTCAAAGACTCCCACACTTTGATGTGATTCAGTAAGAAGTCTCTCCTATTGCTATCATGCTGGCTGGCTTCACATCTGACTCAGCTAGGTTGTGATCAGGCTTTTACATATTGAAGTTATAGTTCTTCTGTCCTTAGTAACAAGTATCCTAGAATCACTACAGTGTGGAAGCAGGCCATTCAGCCCATCAAGTCCACTCGGCCCCTCCAAAAAGCATCCCACTAAGACCCACACCCCAACTCTATTCCTGTAAGTCTACATTTCCCATGGTTAATCTACCTAGCCTGTATACCCCTGGACATTACGGGGGATTTTGGCATGGCCAATCCACCCTAACTTGTACATCTTTGGACCATGGGAGCACCCAGAGGAAACCCACGCAGACATGAGGAGAACATACAGACTCCACACAGTCATCCGAAGCTGGAATCAAACCTGGTCCCAACGCTGTGAGGCAGTAGTGCTAGCCACTGTGCAAGCAATCGAAACAGAGCTATGTCTAATTGCACAGGAGAGGCAATGGCCTAGTGGCATTATCGCTGGAGTGTTAATCCACAACCCAGATAATGTTCTGGGGACCCTGGTTCAAATCCCGCTATGGCAGATGGTGGAATTTGAATTCAATAAATAACTGGAATTTAAGAATCTAATGATGACTATGAATCCATTGTCAAATGTTGGAAAAACCCATCTGCTTCACTAATGCCCTTTAGGGAAGGAAACTGCCACCCTTACCTGGTCTGGCCTATATGTGACTCCAGACCCACAGCAATGTGGTTGACTCTAAACTGCCTTCTGGGCAATTAAGGATGGGCAATAAATGCTCCCTAGCTAGCAACGCCCTCATCCTGTGAATGAATTAAAAAAGCAAAGACAATCCTGCTCGTAGCACAAGGTTATCCAACATGAATCCCATAAGGAACCGTTGGCATGATGTGCACCAAACAACTCTGCATCAAATTTATTCACTACAATGTTCTACTGAAGTCAGAAAAATTGGCGTAACAGCAAAGCAGAGTCCAACATTCATCACGGATAGTAAGAACTGCAGATGCTGGAGTCAGAGATGACACAGTATGGAGCTGGAGAAATGCAGCAGACCAGACAGCATCAGAGGAGCAGGAAAGTTGACATTTTGGGGGCCCTGACCCAAACCTCAACTTTTCTGCTCCTGTACTGCCTGGCTTGCTGTGTTCCTCCAGCTCCACATTGTTATCTCCAACATTCATCAATAATCTTCAAATATGTGCCCAAGAGATGGCACCACATTACTATATAGTTAATGTTCAAATCGCACATAGGGCTACGCAGCGACATCAAGTATATTCTTGTGGTCAGTTACAGGGGAATGAAACAAAACTAAAACTTAAAAAAAACTGGACCCAAGCTTGATCGATTTCTGAAATCCAGAGACAGGTTATTGGTTCCACTGTCTATCTATTTCTATCTAATTCTATACTGTCCCATTCTAGCCCCATACCTTATCCGATGCACCTGCCTCCACTTAACGATGTACCAGAGCAATACAGGACTAGTAACTAATCAATCGAATGAGGAGGGAATATTGAAACTCGTGTTTCCGTTTGCTTGGTAATTCTCAGCATTTGCATCAACCAAAAAGAGTCCTACAGCAGTACAGCATGGAAACAGACCCTTCGGTCCAACTTGCCCATGCCGACCAGATATTCTAAATTAATACAGTCCCATTTGCCAGCTTTTGGCCCATATCCCTCTAAACCCTTCATTCAGATGCCATTTAAATGTTGCAACTGTGCCAGGCTCCACCATCTCCTCTGGCAGCTGATACATGCACCAATCTCTGCATGTAAATGGTGCCCTTTGGATCGCTTTTAAATCTTTCCCCTTTCATGTTAAACCAATGCCCTGGAGGTTTGGACTCCCACAGCCCCGGGAAAGGACCTTGGCTATTCATCTTATCCATGCCTCTCATGATTTTATAAATTTCTACAAGGTCACCCCTCAGCCTCCAACGCTCCAGGGAAAATAGCCCCAGCCTATTCAGCCACTCCCTGTAGCTCAAACCCTCCAATCCTGGTAACATTCTTGTAAATATTTTTTGAACCCTTTCAAGTTTCACAACATTTTTCGTGCAGCAGGAAGACTAGAATTGAATGCAAACTTGTCCCATTTCTATGAACAATCCTAAAAGAGAAATGCATTCATGTGACTGGAATTAGCAACATTTACACGAGCTTGCATTCTAAGAGGTGACTTCTGCATTTTGGCAATGTCTTGCATGAAGACTACTCCTGTCTGTTCTCTTGCTATGCATTAGTTGACAATATGGTTCATACACATGGAGAATAGAAGACAGAAAACCAAAGCCTGAAAAGGATTATAAATTTTAGGGGATTCAAGATGCAGGTGCATTTCACTAAAATCAGCAATGAGGCAAAAGTAGTTATTTTGCCATGAATAAATCAGATGTGACAAGTATTTACAGGTGGCGTGCATGGCTCAGAGACAGTTCAGTGAGTGAGTAAATGATTTACAAGCTCACACATTTGTTCAACAGAAGTCATGACGCACTGTATTAGAATGAGATTCATTCACTAATCTCACCTTTACAGGTCACAACAGGGAGGTTTTGCACAGACCACACCTTGAAATTCTTCTACCAAAGGGTCCCACCCAACATTTTATGTACTGTTTACTTCCAATGTTTGCTTTTTAAATTTCAGATTCCAGGGATGGAGTGGTCGTCAAGTCTAGAATTTTTGGTTTCAACTTTTGGTTTCAGTCTGAGCAAGAAACCGTACAAAAGGCAGTATATTATATTAAAAGATGCTTCTCTTCAACAACATGCACGGACTAGTCAGTGGAAGGGCAAAAGATAATCCTTGCTTAATACTACACAGGAAGCAGCTTTCCCATTGCCTTGGAGATCCGGTGTGCAAAACTCAGGACTCAAGCTATAAATTACAACATCGCTGCAAGAAGTCACAACTTTATATGTAGAAAGAGTTAAGAAAGTGTGGACTTGAGCAGTTTGGAGACAGGACACAAATATATTAAGGTCAGATCCACCCTTCCTTCCAGTTTTCAATGGACCAAGTGTCAGCTTGTCAATCTGAATGCCAAATCTTAAAGCCATTGGTTTAATCCCTACTCCTGGTTTGAAGGCATACTCAAAGGGTGACATCCAGCTTAGATTGTGCTGCACTGTTCAACATGCATAAAATTGAAGACTACAGGACAGATTTTCCAGATCACAGCAGGAAGTTTTTTTCACTTTCCTGGCTGACAACTCTCCCTCAATAACGCCAAAGCAGATGAACCAATCTTCCCATGTAATTGCTGAGTATGGGATCTTGCTCTACAAAACTGAGCCACTGCTTTTGCCTACAGATCAGCAATACAATAATACCTTTCACACTCAACCAGCAGCCCACTACCCAATGATTTGCTTTTGAAATGCATCACTTGTTTTGTAGGCAAATAGAGAAACAAGTTTCCATGATAAGTGGTCGGTTGATCTGTCATTGAGTTGTTGACAGAGGGTTCAACTTTCTTCCTGTAGTCCCATTCTGAACACTCAGCCTTGAGCAGAGGCTCTCAAACTGTTCCTATTTCACCTTGGGAGATTTACGTCCTATAATCTGCCTCTCGCACCGGTAGGTAACACCACAGGTCAGCGTGGAAGGATTGTCTCGAGGCGTTTGGAACACTTTGAATTGAAACAGCATATCAGTGCAGATGTCTATTCAAGCAAAGAACTACTTAAACTGTTAACAACGCAAGATATTGTCAACAGGTTATTTACTTAGTGGACACCTACAGCTGTTTAAGTGAAGTAATACAAGAGATAGTCCAGACTTGCAAGATCAATAATAGTACACTATGTGAGGTTACCAACAAAGATTGTGCTGAAATCAGTCCTTGATCTACTCACTGCCTGAGGCTATAATCAGTGGCTCTAATTCTTGTTAAATTAAGCAAAGCTTTCCAACACTTAACCCCTACCACAGCACAAGTCCCTGGAGTAACTTTGGTTCCCAAAACCTTCTGAATGAGATGAGAACTCTCTCTCTAGGACAAGTTAACACTTTTGACTGCAATGCAAAAATTTAACAATAAAATGAAGCACTATATAATTGCAAGGCTCATTCCTCCCTCCCACTTCAATGTGTCAAGGCTGACATTGGCAGGACTGGCACAGGATGGTACATCACATAAATTCACATGAAAATACACACCGATGTTGAAACTGCAATAATCTGACTTAAATGATGCACCAAGGGCAAAATGTCACCAGGCCTCCATTACACCTGCAATAAATGTGCATTGTTAGCTTTTAAAAAAGTATTAAACATGCAAATATTGAACTGAGTACTACATGAGCTCGCTGCCAGCAAGGCACTAGTTCAGTGTCTCACTGGCAATACCTCAACCTGGCATCTGCCAAGGGCACAAGTTCAATAAATAGTGGCCTATTTAAACATTACTTACAATCCACCACAATGCCAAATTGCCTTCAAAATATGTATTGATTGTGGGTGCAGGGATTGACAAACACAGTAATAATCAGAAGACAGATGTACAAGTCTTTTCATGCTTACTATTTGTTTTTACTTCTGAGGGGACGCCACCCAGTCTCCTCTTCATCAAGCAGAGAGTGGGAGTGGTACCAGCCCTGGGCTGTTGCACAGACTTGTCTCTCTGTTAGCACTGCATTTTTTGAAGAGGTTGGGCTTTAAAGTCTGGAGGATAGAAGTGAGTATTGATGGTTTGCATCTTCCAGCAGAAAGCTAGATTGTCCTATGCAATCTGGAGTCAACAGAAACCCCTCCACACAAGGGGAGCAAGTTGCACAACAGTGGGTTTGAATAAAGCAGCAGCCAAGCAACCCGCAGTGTGCACAGAATAGCCAAGACCGAGGCAGACTGTAGCTGACATCCGCTGTTCTTGCACCAAGAATAAATTCAAACTCCAATTACATTTGACCTTGATCTTTTTTTATATGTTGCACAGACAAAAAATAATGTGCAGCACATTAAAAGTGCATGATTGTTTAATTACTGAGATATCCCACTATTCAATCTCAAAAAATGGTGTCTTACTACAGATCATTTCAAAGCATTTGGAAATTGTACAACAGACATGAGCTGCATGATTTTTTTTTAAAAAATCTTTCCACATCGTGAAACTGTAACTTTTATTTTGCTATCATCATCATTATTTTTCCTCATGGCAGCAGATAACCTAACGCTGTGTGGGGAAAGTAATCAATTTTATTTCAAACCTCTCATAGCCGAGAGCAGCAGCCAACCATTCCCACCTACATCAGGCAATTTTAAGGGACGGGATTATTCCAGATTCACACCAATACGGCTGACTCTTAACTGTCCTCTGCAACAGCCTAGGAAAATCACTCAGTTTAAGGGTGATCAGGGATGACAACAAATACTGGCCTTGCTAGTGATGCCCACACTGCATGCAAAAATTAAACACGTCAATCTGTTAAGTGTTATGTATTGTACCTTGCTTCAGATTTAATCCAGGAGAGTTACAACGCTCCTGCGTCCATGATACTAATATTGGCTCCTTTATCACATCCCGAGTTCAAGACCTGAAAATGTTAATCAGTTTCAGTACGTGGGCATCCGATGCATGAACATCACTCTTCTGTGACCTGAATCATAGAAATCCCAAATCCCTCCATGTTTGGTGCAATTAAAAAAAAGCCCAATAATAACAGGCTTTTGTCAAGAGGCTTGGTGATGTCAGAGATTTAGTACACAGGAAGTACTCACTCCGGGGAATGCAACAATTCACAGCACTGGTACCTCGAGCGTGGTCAGGACGTTTGGGAACCACAAGCACATAGTGATTCGACTTCAGGTGAAGGACAGCATCCCTCAGCAAGGCAGCATTCCCTCAGTACTGCACTGAATCCTGAGGCTGAGATTCCAACACATTCTCACTGGAGGTTGGAGGCTTATCCGCTGAGCAAAGATGTGACATCTTACATGAGTGCTCACCAACATGTAAATGAAAATAACAAAACCTCAGCATTTGTGGAAGAAGGGTCAAAGTTGAAACACATCCTCTCCTATGTATAATAGTCAACCTCCTATACATTTGCAACTTTCATCCAGGTTCCCATCATTTCAGGTGGATATCACAAAGGATGAGAAGCTTCAGTTAAGGTAGATCGAGGAAGTGGGGACTGTTCTGCTTGTAGAGAAGGCAGCTAAGAGCCGATCTCAAAGATTTTCATGATAAAATCATGTGGGCTGGATGTAGCCAACAGGGAGAAATGATTCTCTCTTGTAAAAGGGGCAAGAACAGGAGGATGTAGATTTGAATTTATTTATAGATATGAGAAAACTTATTTGTAAACCAGTTATGAGATAACTTTTTTTTCACTCAACGAGTAGTCAGTTAGAATAGAATCCCTACAGTGTGGGGACAGGCCCTTTGGCCCAACAAGTCCACACCGACCCTTGGAGCATCCCACCCAGACCCATCCCCCTATAACCCACACACCCCTGAACACTACGGGCAATTTAGCATGGCCACTCCACCTACCTTGCATATCTTTGGACTGTGGGATGAAACCGGAGGAAACCCACGCAGACACGGGGAGAACGTGCAAACTCCACACAGACAGTCGCCCAAATCGAACCCAGTTGACGGAATCCGTTGCCTGAGAATGCAGTGGAGGCAGGTTCATCTGGGCATTGAGCAATTATTTGATTAAAGATAGTGTGCAAGGATATGGGGAGGGAAACCAGAAGATTGGCACTGGGTAATGACACTTATTTTACATGCTGGTGCAGGCACAATGAGGCCAACGGCCTTTTTCTGCACCATAACACTTTCATGATTCTCAGATCAACCTTGGTTCTAAATTCACTCCTTGAAAAGACCTTCAATAGAATCACAAATGTGCCATGTTTCCTTTCATTTAGGGAATGAATATCAACACCATGCTCTATGTACCACAAGTAACCTGACAGCAGGGAAACTCAGCCACAAAACCCAGGCAACGCTCACCCCTTTCTGAACTTTATTTCTTTCTTGCTGCTTTGCATAGTTTGAATTTTATGGCCCCGAATTTTCAGAAGCAACCAAACACATGATTGAGAGGGAGGGGGAGAGAATGGGACCAAACAAAACAAAAGAAGACAGAGACAGATGGTGAAAGAGCGTGGAGAAAGATTGTATATTTGTCTAGAGTGGGAGGCAGATCTTTTGTAGAGTTTTGGTCTCCGAACCGGTGAAGCGATATAACTGCCACAAAGGAAATGGAACAATGTGCAATGTCAACATTTAACACTGAGGTAACGAGGAACTTCTTCACTCTCAGGATGAGGAACGTTTGGAACTCTTTAACCCAGAGGGCTGCAGAAGTTCAGTCACTGAGTACAGCCAAGACGGAGAGAGCGAGAGCGATGATACCTTTTAATATCTAGAAATCTAAAGGATATAGGGAGGGCGATGTAAAGGCATCATGTCACTGGACAATGGAACCCCAGGTCATGCTTTGGGGATATGGGTCAAGTCCCACTCTAGCAGAAGGTGGAATTTGAATTCAATAAAAATCTGGAATAAAGAGCTAACCTAATGGTGAGCATGTAAATACTACTGAGGTCATAAAAACCCATTTGGCTCACTAATGTTCTTTAGGGAAGGAAATCTGCAGTCCTTACCTGATATGGCAGACCCACAGGAAATGTCAGTAACTCTTAACTGACCCCTGGACAATTAGTGACTGGCAATAATGCTGGCCTAGCCAGTGACATCGGTGTATCATGAACAATTAAAATAAAAAATATGGGGGTAGCAGTGGAATATGGCATTGATGCAAATGATCGGCCGTGATCCAGCTGAATGGAGGAGCAGGCTTAATGGGCTGAATTGCCATCACTCTGGGGAACGGAAGACGCTTTCACAAATCAATTACTTTTCAAGAGTCATCCATTGGAAACACAGCAGTGAGCTCCCACAAACACCAGGGAGATAAATAGCCTGTTCATTGCAGTAACTGTTTTTTCTTCTTTCCTACAACTGCCTTATTGGTGGAAACATTAGAATTTATTCCACAATAATAAATTCTAGTGATACATGAGCATCAACAAGTTGTAATGAGGTTATTTGTGACTTTTGAGGCTCCACAGCAGATGACAATCACAGATAAAAAATGTTTGGACAATCTGGAGTTATAATGGACTAGATTGTGTGTTAGCGCCTTCACAGGAGGGCAGCTCAGGCCCGGACAGCACAGCTTCACTTCAACTCTGCAGTTTCCAAGCTCTCTGCTTGTCAAGAATGAGAAATTAACGGAATAAACAAGTAAACAGAACAGACAGGTAACTGAACATGTGAAAAACCATGATCGAGAATGCTGATCTGCTGTTAATTTCAAAAAACTGCTTCAAAGACATTAGATGGAGAAATTGTTTTTCCTCGGTGTTTTTCATGACTAATTAAAGAATGGTATGGTTTCTGGATATCCAGCTGGCAGAGTTGCTGCTACAGGAAACTGAAGCACAACATGAACTGATCACAACTCTCAGGGAAAGAGATTAAAACCCCAAGTGGTGCAGAGAAAACTTACACCAAAGTTGCCGCAGAATGTTTCTGTGGAGAAACACAATCTGGTTGAAGATTCATGATTAAATTAAGTTCAAGACAGGAAATTTCCAGTTTTATACTTACTTATTTTAATCTTTAATTTGATTCATTTAATCTTAATGAAGCACTGAACTTTATGATTTTTTGCTCATGAATAGCTACAGAGCAAACAAACATCACATCATAGTCTCCGTTCAAATTAACAAATCAAATAACATCACCCATCAGGCTGGAACATGCTGCATACAGAATACAGCTCCTAAAAGGATCTGACCTAATGTAACAGCCTCCTTCATGCTTAAGTCAATGTTTCCTACACAAGGTTCACTCAGCTCAGTCTCAAACGCTCACCAAAGCCTAAGTGCCTCAAAAGGTTAACAACGACCAGATCCTGTTTCTGGCTCTGACCTTTACCCTCATTCCCCTAACTTGCTGGTACCACTCCAACCTGGAATACCAATGTCCCTCCCAGTAAGGAGCAGCAGGCCAAACACAAATGTAACAATGAGCATTTATCTGGCATCTCTCACGTAAACAATGATCCAAGCTATTGGTTGGGGGGTGTGTGTGTGTGTGTATATGGGGAGGTTGGTGGAGGCAGGGGGAACACGAAGAATGCACCAGCAGAAGAGATATCAGGAGGTGATCCAAGGCTTGGCCAAAGGCTTGCAGTTTAGGCAGCAAGGAAGAGGACTGAGACCGAGAGAGCAAAGAAATTAGATATCAACATTCTATTATCCTGGAGATAGAAGTAGTTAGCATAACAGGTTGCACAGAAAATAATGGCAACTTTTTTTTTTAAAACGTTATTCATGGGACGTGGACATTTCTGGCTAGGCCAGCATTTTTATGCATTCCCAATAGCCCTATAGAGGGTAGGTGTGAGCTAGCTTCTTGAACTGCTGCAGTCCTTGGGTGTGGAGGCACCCACAATGCAGTTGGTGATGGAGTTCCAGGATTTTGATCCAATGACAGTGAAGGAACAGTGATTTACCGTATTTTCAAGTCAGGATGATAAATGGCTTGGAGGGAAACTTGCAGGTGATGCTGTTCCCAACTATCTGCTGCCCTTGTCCTTCTAGGCGGCAGAGGTCTTGGGTTGCAAGGAACTATCTGATGATCCTTGGTGAGTTACTGCAATTCATGTTATAGATCATTCAGACTACCGCTACTGCGTGTTGGTGGTAGAGGGAGTGGATGTTTCTGGATGTAGGGCCAATCAAGTGGGCTGCTTTGTCCTGAAAGGTGTCAAGCTTCTTGAGTGTTGTTGGAGCCGCACCCATCCAGGCAAGTGGGGAGTATTCTGTCACACTCCTGACGTTTGCCTTGTAAATGGTAGACAGGCTTTGAGGAGTCAGTGCAGGAGGTATTTGCTGCAAAACTCCAAGGCTCTGACCTGCTTTTGTAGCAGCCATTTATAAAGCTGGTCTAGTTCAATTTCTGGTCACCGGTAACCCCAGAATGTTAATAACTTGATGTTCAGAAGCCAAGGTACTCCCTGTGGGAGACACCACATTCTGTTAGTCACACAGCGTTGCCTGGAAACCAACCTGCAGCAACCTTCCAAAGAGCTAGCTCAGACCTCTTTATGAGCAACACACCAAGAAAACAGTCTGAACTGTCGATTTATTCAATGATCCAAAGCATGCCTGGCTGACATTTTACAGCAATATGCCAATTTAACTTACACATCAGACAACAGTGAACATTCAGGTGGAGGTAACCATACCAAAAGCACATTAATGTCACTCAGGAAACCAAACAGAATATGGAAAAGGTTTGAAAAAAAAAGATGAAATGGCAAAAGAAGCTTTCCAATGCTAATATATCCTTACACCATCCAGATTCAGCAATAGGATTAGCCTGAAATCTCCAGGAATCGAAGATCAAACTTTAGGACATGGCTATACATGACTGTGAAGGGAAAATGTCATAGCCATGTTAAAAATTTTTTTTTTTTTCAAATTCTTTTAGAGTCATAGAGTTGCACATCACGGAAACAGACCCTGTAGTCCAACTTGTCCATGCCAACCGGAAATCCTAAATAAATCTAGTCCCGTTTGCCAGCTTTTGGCTCATATCCCTCTAAACCCTTCCTGTTCACGTACCCATCCAGATGCTGTTTAAGTGTTGCAATTGTACCCAGCTCCACCACTTCCTCTGGCAGCTCATTCCATACAGGATCCATCCTGTGCGTGAAAAAGTTACCCCTTACGCCCCTTTTAAATCTTTCCCCTCTCACCTTAAACTTATGCCCTCTAGTTTTGGACTCCCCTGCCCCGGGGAAAGACTTTGGTTTTGTTTTGAACTTTTCCCTTTCCCAATTTGGCAGATTTAGAAAATGGTGGAAAAACCAATAACTGAGTAATGAGTCTTTTGACATAAAAAGGCAGTGCATCACCTCAACAATGAGATGGCCAACCAGAGCATCATGGGATGAACCTATATGCAATCACAATTGGCAACTCTACGTGTCAGGTGAGAATTGATCAGCATTGGGCTTTACTTCCCATTTGCTCCCACAGTTAACAACTCAACCAGAACAGAAAACATTTGAGGATGGACTGATGGCTTCGGTGTCAATCATAAGGCATTAAATATTCATCTCCAAATGGCCTCTTAAGGCATCGCTACTGCTTTACACAACAGCCTTCACCCCTGCATCCCATACACCTTTTAAGATTGAATGTAAACTCTTAAATAAAAATGGTACAAATATTACAAAAATAAAACAAAGAACTGCAGATATCGAAGATCTAAAATACAAACAGAAATTACTGGAGAAACTCAGCAGGTCTGGCAGCATCTGTGGAGAGACAGCAAAGTTAATGTTCTGAAGGGTCACCAGACTCCAAACATTTGACACGTTTCTCTCTCCATAGATGCTGCCACACCAGCCGAGTTGCTCCAGCAATGCTGGTTATGAAATGTTTCCTGGTGAGAATCAGAGAAACAGGCTATATTTTATCCTCACTAAATATGGAATCGTCAAGGTTTGAAAACAAAGCGAGGAGTTTGGTGGAAGTGGATACAATTTTCATTAAATTTAATGTAAAAGTCTCACAGCTTCCCATATTTCAGACATCAGTACATGACATACAACATTGAACTGTGTGTCAAGGCATATTAACTTGATATGCAGTTTTCCATTTATCTCACATTTGTGATGGAGGTCTTTGAGTCACAATGAAACAAATGAGCAAAAATAAAATGACACCACTCAAAGCAGAGCAAGGAATATCAAAAGGCAAATGTGGGCAGCAGCATTTTAGTGAGATTGTTGTTGACAGTAGATGTGGGACTGAGGAAGTCAGTCAGGTTCACAATGTTCTGTCATATCACTTATTAAAACAGTTGGTGCATTAGAACTAAGAGAGATTTTTTAACAGTTCAGAAATTACTAACAGTGAATACAAACAATGCCTTTCCTCTGTCGGCTGTTTTAAAAGCAGCTACTGATCCATTTCTTTGCTTCTTCCATTCATCAACTAATATGATGCTCCTGCCATTAGATTTCCAATGAAATGAGTTGGACCCTGTAAGGCAGCACTGAAGCCCTTAGAACTATTATTCAAAACGAAATATAGTAGAAACTACTTTTGGCTTTTAAGCAGCATTTCACTGGCCTGCAGAGTGTCAAAAATCTGAACTTGTCAACAGAGTACACACCCTGTAAACCACCTTTAGAAAATGAATTGCACACCTTCAGCACGTGCACTGCCCTTCAACAATAACCTGTACGTCTGGAACGCTTTTGATATACAAAACAGCTCAAAGTGATTCAAAGAGTGTCATGGTGTCAAACCAACACCAAGAGACAAAGTCTCAGGGCATTCTTGAAAGGATGACAGCAGCTTAGATCCTCGAAGTCCCAGCCAGCCAAGGCAGAGTTATTAAAATGAGGGATAGCAAAGAGCTCGGAATTAGATGAATTAATGTGTCAGAGGTTTACAGGGCTGAAGGAGATTGCAGAATTAGGGAGCAGCCAGTGGAATTTGAAATCTAGGATGAGAATTTTAAAATCAAAGTGTTATTTAACTGGGAGCCAATATAGGTGAATAACCACGGGGGTAATGGATGGTGTACGTGTATGCACTTGCGTGTGGGGGCACAGGTAGCAGAGTTGGGATTGCTCTCAGGTTTATGGAGAGCGGAGCATCATTTTGGACTCTCCAGAGCTGAAATCTCTACAATGTGGATATTCCTTATTATTCTACTTCCATAAAACGTTGTAAATCTCAGCAACTCTGGTCAAGCACATTTCCCATGACACACGATGCAAATGTCCCTCACACACAGCAAGGTCTCTATGCAGGGCAGATGGTGAATCTATTAGTCTCTAGATTCCTAGCTTGGCATGTACAAGGCTAATTTTACATCTGAATTTCTGCAAAGAGGGGCCAAGATTAAGCAAATGGCATAATGGTTGGAACTGACATTCTCTGAAAACCAACTTTGAATGGTTCAAGATGCAGAAGTACAGCCGTAGCAGATCCTGTATAGTCCTTAGCGTGTATGTATTGTATAAGGTCTCGAGAAAAGTAAGGAGTAGGCGAGACCGAGGAGAGGGGAAGGAGACAGGCCCTCTCACTTCACTTCTGGGGTTCAAGCTCTTTTGTCCATGTTTGGACCAATGCTATAATGAGTTCAGGAGCTGAGTAGCCCCTGGTGAGACCCAAATTGAGCATCAGAGAACAGTTATTGTTGAGAAAGTGTCATTTGATGGCACTGTCAATGACACCTTCCATTCCTTTCCTGATCATCAGTGATGGGGTGGTAATTGACTGGTTTGAATATCTCCTGCAGTTTCTGGACAGAACACAGCTAGATAGGTTTCTAATTGCATAGTAGGTGCCAGTGACGTAATGGTACTGGGACAGCTTGACCAGAAACATGGCTGGTTCTGGACCACAAATCTTCAATACAAAAGCCAGAATATTAGGAGGGCCCATTGCATCTTCTCTGCACTCATCTTTGAACCAGGTTATCATCGAGCAGGGAGGTCAATGGTAAAATAGGTGATATGCCCAGCTAAAAGATTATAAATTAGAGTGAAAACAATACTGCTGATGGCCCATGGTACCACATGGATGCCCAGTTTCAAGCATGATGGAGGTAAGCCTTGGCATCATGGTTTTAACAAGGACTGTGCCGTGGTCATCTCCTACTAATAACTTTATAGACACACAGCTTTGCAACAGGTACTCTGGTAAAGACAAGGTCAAGTAGGTTTTGTCTCTCATTTCAGTTTACTCACAATCTGCAGGAAGGCCGATCTGGAAGCCACATCGTTCAGGACCCAGGCAGCTTGGTCATTACTGATGCTGGTGAACGGTTTTGGTGATGGAAATTGGAGACCTCACCGAGAGTAGACTCTACGCCCTTTCTGTCCTCACGTGTTTCTTACAAATGGTGTTCAACATGGAGGAGCAAAGATGTACCAACTGAGGGAGAGCAGTCAGTAGTAGTCAACTGGAAGATTCCTTGCCAGCAATTGGCCTGTTCGCATGTCACTTCATGGAGTCTGAAGGCAATCACTGTACCATCACCACTGGCAGATCTGTCCTGTCACTGGATGAGGATCTACCCATAGATGATTGTGGAGAAATGTGGAACATTCCCTCTCAGTTGTGATCAGTAAGTATGATAATATCTTGACTCATCAGTGGGGCAGCGCTCCCAGTTTTGGAGCAAGTCACCAGATGACAATGAGGATCCACTGGACAGGGTGCGCCTTTGTCACTGCCTGTGCAAAAACTGATCCATAAAATTTTCTTGTTTGGTTTCTCTGTAGACGTTTTATACAATCATTGCAGTTGAGTCATTTTAGAGGACAGCTAAGAATCAAGCACATTGCAATGAATCCGGAATCACTATTGGCTATTCAGAGCAAGGATGGCAGATTTCCCTCCCTAAAAAGACATGAGTGAACAAAATAAGGTTTTAAGGGATCTCATCATTGTAGAGATAAGCGTTCCTTTTTAAAACCCCACATTTATTAATCAAATTTAAATTCCACCAGCCACTATGGGATCTGAACTTGCAGCCTGAAATAGAACTCCAGAGACATTATTGTGATGCTAACATTGGCCTGGAGGCAAAAATGGAAAGCCTGGAAAATGGCCTGATCTGTACTTTATCTACACATGTAGTTCCTTTGGTTATAATCTTTACAATGGAATTGTCTCAGCCTGTAGGAGTGTTTCTGAGCAATGCGTCTGTGTCTGCCTGTGTTCAAATTCTCCTCCACCTTCCTCTTTCAAAAGGTCACATTGATTTGTCTGACTTGGCATAAACATATTTTTAGCTTGGCTTTTAAAATTCTTTGCTGAAGTGGGTTCTTTCTTGGGCCACCAGAAGCATTGGCTTGTTTTGATAATCAGTCACCAAATGGTTTCCCAACCCAGGACCCAATTTCAGCTGGGAGCCATTTTTCTACTTGGAACCCAGTGACTGCAAGACAAAATTGATTTATACAAAAAGCTTCACTTTCTTCAACATGCCAACACTGCGGCTTGCAATGCAAACTAATGCCAGTGAGAGTTCGATTCCCACACCACCTGAGGTTATCATGAAGGTCTCTCTTTCTCAACCTCTCTACTTGGCTAAGGCATGGCGACCCTCAGGTTAAACCACCACCAATTGTCTCTGTCTGGAAAGACTATGGTAACTTCAGCTTTATGTTTTACTACCTTTCACCTCTTGTACACAATTACTCCAAAACAAATCATGGCCACACGGCCAGGGGAAAGACAATTGCCTGCAAAAGGCCTATAATCACTCAAATATAGAAGAATAAAAGATGATTTAATTGAATCAGTTATCACTCTGAAGGAAAACCAAAAGAGCTGCAGATGCTGTAAATCTGAAGGAGCTGGAGAGGGTAGATGCTGGGAAGATGCTACCCTTGCCTGGGAGATTTAATTTAAAATTATGCGCCACAGTAAAGGGCCAGTCACCTGGGATGAAGATGAGAAATTTAGTCCCTCAAAAGTGTATGAATTTTTGGAATTCTCTAACACAGATAGGTGTGGCTGTTCTATCCTAGAGAATATTCAAGAGAACACTCAGGAGAACTTTGAGTATTAATGAAATAAAGCAAAATCGGGATAGGATGGAAAGGTGCTGTTGAGAAGCAAGATCAGCCAGGACTCTACTGAATGAAGAGAAGCAACTTAGGAAAAATAAAAATTCAATTTAAAAGGGCTGTTTCAACAAAGTACATTAAAAATTATTGTACAAATCTGAGCTTACTTACTCAGAATGATTCATATTTATATGCTGAGTGCTCTGGTTTCCTCCCAGAAACCAAAAGTGTGCAGGTTAGGTGGATTGGCCATGCTAAATTGATCCATAGTATCCAGGGATGTGCAGGCTAGGTGGATTGGCCATGGGAAATGCAGGGTTATAGAAATAGGGTGGGGGAGGGGGATGGGGTGTGGGTCTGGATGGGATCATCTTTGGAGGGTCAGTGTAAACTCCACAGGCTGAATGGCCTCTTTCTGCACTGTAAGGATTCCATGATTTAACATCATTATTCAAACAGCTTTGTCTGCTTCCTAGACCTCCAGATCAAGCAATCTGCCATTTTGAGCCTGGGTGAGATGTTTGTGCAATATTCTGCAGAAACACTGCTGATATAATAGCTAAAGATTAAACTTCAACCACCATATTATTTCCAACTCTCAAGAAAGTAAGGGCTGAACTGTAATAATAAAACAGTGGCGAACAAACTTTTGGCAGCACCTGTGCAGAGAGAAACAGAGCTGAGTCTCATTTGACACTGCTTCAGAATTAGCTTCATAGTCATACTGGACTCTGTTTCTCCATCCACAGATGCTGCCAGACCTACTGACTATTTCTAGCATTTTCTGTTTTTTTAAATTCAGATTTCCAGCATCCAGTATTTTGCTTTTATTTGATTCATCAGATGCACTGCCCTAAAATGTATGTAATTTAACATCAGAATTTCAGGTTTCATTTTTATTTCTTTCCTGCAGATCTTTTGTTTAAAGGAAATCAAACCATTAGAACAATTGGATGAGAAGGGTGATTTGACCCAAACTGGCTCTTGCAGATAAAACTTCACATATCACAATGCCAAAGGCACGTCTCCACTGCCATACCCACTATCCAGTCCAAGCGATGATTACATTAAGTGCAGAATCTCTTGACATCAATCCTAAATTCGCCTTTCCCCCCCATGTAACCTGCGTCCCTTTATATCGTACACAGGAACTGAGTTTCACTCTGAAGATGGAAGCTTCTTCTATTTTCTAATTCAACCCAAGCATGCTCAGAATCAACTGAATTAAATAGTTCTTGTCTGCACTCATCTCACTGGGACACTGGGCTGGTCTTGTGATTTGAAGATGTTGTTGGTGATGATGTACAGTTCAGTCAAGGAGCCCAGGTTACTGTGGCAACATACACCATGACGTGTAGGCTGTGGTCTGGAGCTATGGAAAGAGATGGTGGAAGTTGCAATGTTTTTTCCTCTTGACTAGGAGCCTCTTTTGCTCTTAATCGCCTGCCATCAGTAAGCTGACGGGATCTGGAGGTTGATATTTAATCTGTTTGGCATCGTTATGAATGCGCCTTCCTTGGTCATCAAGCCCTGGAGTGATTCGAACCCAAAGCATCCAGCTCAGGGATAGAATCCACTGGGTCACAATCTCCCTGGCTTTAAGCTAACGCTGTACAATTTTATTGAGACCTCCTGTGATTTGCACACACTGAACTGTAAATCAGTTTCGATATTTCTCTTGTTGACGAATGCTGGTCAGTTATTGACATACACATCTCCATTCAAAGTGGGTGGGTTTCACTTATGGGAATCTGTTCAACATTGTAAATATATAATTGCATTATCTGGTTGTTACCCACATGTTAAGCCAGTTGGACAGGCCTCAGCTAAGCTTCAGAATGGAAAAGTCTATCATGTATCGTCTGTGGAAGGGTGGCGCAGTGGTTGCATTACTGGACTTGTATTCCAGAAGCATGAACTAATTACCTAGAGCCAAGAGTTCAAATCCCATGGCACCTTGGGAAATCCAAATTAAAGTTATATAAAATTGGTATTTAAAAAGCAGATGGACCGTCATTTTAAAAAAAAGAGAGTCCTTCAGGTAAGAAAATCTGCCATCACTTCTGGGTCTGGTTTGTATAGGATTCCAAATCCATAGCCATGTGGGCAATTCTTAGCTGCCCATTGAGAAGCCCTGACAAGCAACTCATGATTCAAGCAGAGATAGTAGGAACTGACAATGTTGGAGTCTGAGATAACAAGATGTAGAGCTGGAGGAACACAGCAGGCCAGGCAACATCAGAGGAGCAGGAAAGCTGACGTT
This sequence comes from Ginglymostoma cirratum, assembly GCA_024137785.1. Classification (NCBI taxonomy): domain Eukaryota; kingdom Metazoa; phylum Chordata; class Chondrichthyes; order Orectolobiformes; family Ginglymostomatidae; genus Ginglymostoma; species Ginglymostoma cirratum. Next base: position 3,838,605 of record JAHRHZ010000047.1, on the reverse strand, counting down.
TTGGGTCTGGACCCTTCTTCGGAAATGGGGGAGGGAAGGGAATTCTGAAATAAATAGAGAGGGGGGAGGCGATGATGGAAGGCGGATAAAGGAGCAGATAGGTGGAGAGGACACGGACCGGTCAAGGAGGCAGGGATGGAGCCAGTAAAGGTGAGTGCAGGTAGGGAGTTGGGATGGGGGTTGGTCAGTTGTGGGAAGACGGACAGGTCAAGGAGGCAGGGATGAGACTAGTAGATAGGAAGTGGGGGTGGGGGTGGGGGTTGGTCAGTGAGGTGGGAGGAGCTGATAGGTGGGAGAAAGCACGGACATGTCGAGGAGGCAGGGACCATCCAGGCTGGTTTTGGGATGAGGTCAGGGATGGGGAGATTTTGAAGCTTGTGAAGTCTACATTGAGACCATTGGGCTGTAAGCAGAATGAGGTGCTGTTCCTGCATTCTTCGGGTGGCATCATTGTGGCACTGGAGGCAGCTCAGGATGGACATGTCGTCCAAGGAGTGGGAGGGGGAGTTGAAGTGGTTCATGACTGGGGGGTATTGTCGTTTGTCACAAACGTCCATTCTGGGCCTCCTCTAGTGCCATAACGATGCCACCCGAAGATTGCAGGAACAGCATCTTATATTCCACTTGGGAACCCTGCAGCCCAATGGTCTCAATGTGGACTACACAAGCTTCAAAATCTCCCCACCGCCGACCTCATCCCAAGACCAGCCCATCTCATCCCCGCCTCCCTGACCAGTCCGTCTTTTCTCCACTTATCTGCTCCTTTAGCCACCTTCCATCATTGCCTCCCCCCTCTCTATTTATTTCAGAATCCCCTTCCCATCCCCCATTTCTGAAGAAGGGTCCAGACCCAAAACATCAGCTTTCCTGCTCCTGTGATGCTGCCTGGCTTGCTGCGTTCGTCAGCTCTATACCTTGTTATCTCATTATTCAAGCAGGTAGTTTCTCAAGGACAATTAGGAATGGACAATAAATGCTGATATCCTATGAATAAATGAAAGAAAATGCTTCAGTCTTGTAAACTTCATTTGTTGTTCAGGCAAACAAGAAAGGAAAGACGGTTTTTCAAAAAAAAAAAAAAATGAAGTTTTGCTACTTTATAATCATTGTGGGACTTCAATTAAGACTGGCTAAGATCATGGACCCCAAGGATAAGTTGGGGGGCACACAACAGAATGCATTGCAGCTTTTAAACCATTACATTTTTGAACGTTTCTGATAATGCTTCCTGAAATTGTACAATGAGCTTTAGAAAACCTCCTTCAGTTCATGCATGAGAAGTACGAACAACAATTATAAAAAGCCAAATAGTTTCTAAGCAGAGAAGCAAATGTAATTGTACTGGGAAACCTCTAATAGGGTTGATTCCACAGGCTAGCTATGAAGTTCAGTATTAGCTAACAGGCCTTCCAATTGGAAAGAGAGTCTGTGTTCTCAGATTAGTCTCATGATCTTTTGAGCAGTGATCACATGAATCAGCAAACAAGACAACTCCTTTTCATCACACACCAGTGTCATCATGAGACCAGCACACAGCACCCTAGAAGGAGCCATAAAAAAATCATTAGACCGTGACATAACCAGCACAGAGCTCTTCGTCTACGTGCCTTAATAGCAGCCTGTCTTCATCAACTCGTTCCCAGTCTATCACTCCAGGATCTCGCTGTACAGTTAATAAAATGTAAAGAGTTGGGAGGGAGACCCATGAGACATCATATACAGAAGTGGCAGCATCCACGACAGCACAATCACATTGACATTTAGATACAGTGGAAACGACTAAGTGAATTACGAAGAATGCAGCCAACATGCTTACATAGGAATTTTTAATGCAAGGTTAATTTGCAATGTAGCTTTTATAAAAATCAGCTGAGAAAGAACAATTTTGACAACAAAAGGTCAGGTCCCTCACACATTTCATGGCTGCACTCCAGCGTTTGCATCCTCTGCCCCTTGCAAAGATGGCATCCCCAAAAATAGCACCACAATCTGGCACATCAGCTAGGCCAGCTGCTCTATATCCCAGACTTCCCTAAGGGAGAGAGATTGTGGGTGCTTTTGTGCTAATCTTCCAGAATCTACATCAAAAGGTAGAATGGTCCTGAGGGGCAACTTTATCACGGAGAGGGTGGTACGTGTATGGAATGAGCTGCCAGCGAATGCAGTGGAGCCAGTTAAAATTACAACATTTAAAAGCCATCTGGATGGGTATATGAATATGAAGGGTTTCAAGGAATACGGGCCAAATACTGGCAAATGGGACTAGATCAGTTTAGGATATCTGTTCGGCACGGACAAGTTGCACTAAAGGGTCTGTTTCCATGCTGCATAACTCTATGACTATTATGCTATGTACAATCCTGCAATTTGAGAAAGGAGGGAAGTGAGTAAATGGAGAATGATAGACCAGTTTGCTTGGCATCTGTAAAAGGGAAAGTGATGGAATCTATGATTAGGGCAGTGACAACAGGAACTCAAAGATTAACGAAAGGAAAATTGTTTTTGATCAGTCTAATAAGAGTTTGTTCAAAAGTCTAACTGGCCAGATAGACAAGGGAGAAACCAATAGATATCGTACACCTAGATTCTCAAAAGGTATTTGAAAAGGTGCCTCATAAAATGTTTGGATGGAAGTTTCAAGATGAAGGGATTGACCTTAAATATTAGCGTAAATGGAGGATTGGTTAATGGACAGAAAATCTGTCCTGAACAGTCTTGTCAAGGCAAGTGTGGAAATGTTGTTCCTCCTGTGAGTGAGTCTAGAACTAGGAACACTGTTTTAAAAGTAGTCATCCTTCTAGGACAGAGATGAAGAGAAATTTGTTTCTCTGAGGATTGTGCGACTTCACCTCAGAAAGCAATGAAGGCAGAGTCATGGAATTCTTTAACTTAAACAGATATTTGCTAGAAAAGGCAATCAAAGGTTATTGGGGCTGGTTGGGGGGGGGGGCGGGGTGGTGGTGGATGGGAACGTGGCATTTGAAACACAAACAAATGAGCCACTAACATCTCAAATGGAACAGCAAGCACAAAGGACTGAATGGCTTACTTCTGCTTCATGTTCATACGTTTGCAAATTGGAGTGCAAATACAGAAGGGTTATTTTCAAGTTGGTGGTCTTTATCTGGTAGCATACAGCCAGGATTAGTGCTTAGGCCTCAGCTACTCATAATTTATATCAATTATATGGATAAAGGGGAACAAGAATATTTTATCCAAGTTTGCTGATAAGGTGGGAAACTGTGCAGTCGGCAGGACACAAGCATTTAAACAGGTAAAAGGAGATTGAGACAGAAAATAGCACAGGGAACAAAATGTGGAGAAGTCTGAAGTCTTGTACTTTGAAAGATAATTAGAAAAATAAGAATATTTCTAAATACAAAAAGATACTGGGAAATGTTGGCACTCAAGGGAATCCTTATAGATGAATCTCAGAATCAGAGAACTTGCCTAGTTTGAATCTAAACAAAAGCAATTAACTGTTCACTGGTGCATTCTCTCTGACAGCACTTCTGTCAATTAGAAACCACTTGTCAACTAATCAGTGCCATCTTCTCTCAGACTGCCTAATCTGTTGTTCCTTTCCAGATTTGGTATTCTTGCAATTCTGTCCTGATGAATGCAAGAGGAAAGGCTTAGACAGCATGTCGTCTTTCCTCAATAAGAATCACAGACAGGTAACATACAAGTGCAGCTTGTAATTAGGGAAGTAATAGGTATACTGGCTTTTATTACAAAGGACTGGACTATGAAGAAGGTTTCCTGAAAATATAGGGCGAGATTACACCGAGACCACTGTGAAGAGTTTTGATCTCCTTACTGATGGAATAGCATCCAGGGCTTGGAGACAGCACACTGAGGTTTTACAAGGCTGACTGACAGGTGCAGACTTGATGGGCTACAGACTGTAGACCACTATTATTCCTGTGTTGGAGGTACTGTTCAGCTATCATTGGATAGATTGAGTAAACCAGGTTTATATTCTCTGGAGTTAGGAAGAATGAGCAATGATCTCATTGAAATGCTCAAAGGGACTCGACAGGGTATATGCTGGGAGATGGCTGCCCCGAGTGAAGAGTCTAGAAAAGGTCTCAAAATACATGATCGGTCATTTAAGGACTGCTTTCGTGAGAATTCACCACCAGAGAGTTTCCGCTGCTTAGTCGTTTGAGTATTTTCAAATCAATTGTCAAATGAGTTGAAAAATATGGAGATATAGCGGGAAGGTGAAGGTGATTTGGAAGAATAGCCTTGATCTAATTCAGTGGAAGAACAGGTTTGAGGAAGGCAAGTTCTGATTTCTTATATTCCTAAATTGTAATTTACCAAAGGATGGATGGGAACATGACAAATCTACTGCAGGCCAACCACATCAAGATCCTGCCATACTGTGCTAAAAATTGGGCGTTGCCCATTGGAGGTTATGACACGAGAGTCATTTTGAAGTATTATATAGTTTTATTGCAGGCAATTACTCCATCCTGATTCAGAAGTACTTTTAACTTTATCTTGCAGTTAATCCTGTTAGTCCTAGTGAGTCACTCTAATGATATAGATAATAGTCTAATGATACAAATAACAGTCTGCTGGTTTGAAAACATGATACTGTGGCAACATGGCATTGCTCTGTACAACTGCAGAAAGGCAACTTTAGCAGCAGGTAGTTAGAAACAAAATCAATATGCTTCAGTGCTGGGCCAGTCTATGCTTCATGTATATTCCTAATCTCGTTATGCTGCTCAAGAATTTTAACTGTATCTGCTGAGATAAGGAAAACATTAACTTCATTTACAATCATGTGACATTGCATCCCATCCTATGATGTATAAAGCGTATCATCAGCATTTCATACAGCAAGATCTAACTCCTTATGATGGCCCGGCTTCTTTCAGCCTATTAAGTTTGGGCCAGCTTTCCTAGCATTTCAGAAAGGGAGATTACAGATACTTGGTATAAGAATGTGTAATCACATGACACAGATCTCTTTCATTTAAAACCCATTTTTCTTTAGTTAGATTGGAAGGGGAGGTACAACACTCTGGTCGTTCTTTGGCTGGATCAGAGCAGCTTGGGATACCTCCCCCTTCCTCACCGTCTGCTGTGGCTCAGCTGGTAGCAGTTCAGTCACAACATTCCAGGCCCACTCGCAATACCAAGGGGGCCTGCTGCAATGGCAGAGATACCATCTTCCAGTTGGGATATTAAACGGCATCCCAACTCCCTGCTCAGGTGAAAATAAATGATCCCATGCTTCTATTTCAAAGAACAGTAATGTAGATAATCTCCCATTTCATGGCCAATGTTTCTCTCTCAAAAAAAAATCCAAGTACATAGCCCCGAGGAGGCAGTGTCGTGGTAGTAATGTTACTGAACTAGTAATCCTGAAGCCCAGGCTAATATTCTTGGAGCATGGGTTTGAATACCCTCAGTGAAATATAAATTCATTTTTAAAAAATTAGAATAAAAGGCTAGACTCACGGCAGCCACGTAACCCACTATCAATTGTTGTAATAAAAACTCATCTTATTCACTAATTAATTTCTTTACGGAGGGAAAACTGCCACTCTTTCCTGGTCTGGCCTACATGTGACTCTAGGCCCACAGTAATACAGTTGACTCTTAATTACCCTCAGGGCAATTAAGGTTGGGCAATATATGACCGTCTAGCCAGCAAGTGCCCTCGTTCCATTAACAAGTATTTGACAATCACATTGCTAATTGTGGGAGGTGCCATGTTTTAACTGGCTGCTATGACTCCAAGATTACAACAGCGTGCACACTTCAAAAAGTATGTCATTGGCTAGAAAGTCCTAAGAGTGAAAGATGGTCATGAAAGGTGTTGTATAAATGCAAGTCTTTTTTTCCCTTGAATGTTGGTCACCTCGTATACATTCTGTGCCCACTTCACATGACATGGCTCATTGAACAGGGAAAACCATTGGCATAAACCAGCTTTTAGCATCGAGGCATTAATTGCTGCACCTTTACCTCCTCTTCCCATAGCAACCACAGAAAACAAGCACAAAAATTCCTCATCAGGTGCATAAAATACTGAAGTACATTCTGACTGGGAACAAATTTTCAAAGGAAAGAGGAAGAAACTTGTATACATGGCACATTTTTAGCAAAGCCATACAAATGCCAATTCTCTTTGCAACCAATGAATTATTTCAGATATACAATCACAGATCTTGCAGGTACCTATGAATGACAACTGCACTCCAAAAGTAGTTGATTTCACTTATGTCACAAGTATCATACAATCCAAAGCATTTGGCATTCAAAGAATAACAGGCAATAACCATCTACTGTATAAATGTACCTTTTCTTGCTGAATCTTTTCATACACTTCATTCAAGAATTTAACTCAATCTTACACAGGCTAACAGGAATACAGTTAAATTTCAACAACCGAGTAAAATGTCGAACGCCTCAGATTATGCAGTCTTCACTGCAACAAAATGTTGCAACATTCCCCATGCACATATTGGTTAAAAAAAACTTTGCCAAATGCACTAAAAGGCAGAGTCTGCATTTTACTGCTGCATTGCCTACAAATGGTCAAATAACAGGTTACCCCCCCAACCCCCAACAAATCTATTTGATACACTGTGCTATTGGCCATTAATGGTTTAGTGAACTATTTAAATGATGCACAATGGCGAACCAGAGTGATAGGCTTCAGAATTAACTGGCTGCTTTTCATTTTTTACAAATGAAATTAAAACACTATGTACAGAGTCAATACAGCACAGAAACAAACCTTTTGGTCCAACCAGTCCTAATCCCAAACTAAACTAGTCCCATCTGCCTGCTCCTGGCCCATATCCTTACAAACCTTACCTATTCATGTACTTATACAAATGTGTCTTAAATGTTGTAATTGTACCCACATCCACCACTTCCTCAAGAAGTTCATTCTACACATGAACCACCCTCTGCAAAAAATTTGTCCCCATGTCTTTTCTAAACCTCTCTCCTATCACTTTACTAATGTGCCCCCTAATCTTGAAATCCCCCATCCTAGGGAAAAGACACCTACGATTAGCCGTATACCCCTCATGATTTTATAAACTTCTGTAAGATCACCTCTCAACTTCCAAAGCTCCAATGAACAAAGTTCCAGCCAATCCAGCCTTTCTTTATAACTCAAACCTTCCATACCTGGCAACATCCTGGTAAATCTCTTCTGTACCCTCTCCAGTTTAATAATATCCTTCCTATAACTGGGAGAGCAGAACTGGCCACAGCGCTCCAGAAGAAAACTTACCAATGTCCTGTATAAACTCAACATGATTTCCCAACTCCTATACACAAAGGACTGAACAACGAAAGCAATCATTTCAAATGCTTCATAGTTCAACATTCAGTGCCTGTGGTGGTTCTTTGAAAGAGCTACAAACTCAAATCCACGCACCTACAATTTTCTACCCTACAAGTACATAGCTAGAGCCAATTCCCTTTTGAAAATTACTACTGAAGCAGACTTCCATCACCCTTTAAAACAGCACATTCCGGATGATGACAACTGTGTTAAAAAAACAGTTTTCCTAGTCTCACCTCTGTCTCTTTTCCATTTCCTTTAATAGTTTCCACTAGTTACTGATTTGCTTTCCAATGGAAATACGTTGTCCCGAATTGCTCTATCAAAGCTCTTCATTTTATTTCCCACTTTCCTTTTAAAAACGTAAATACTAGCATAGTCAGTGGCAGGTAAGGTTGCAGCTCAACAACTCAGCCCAAAAGATCAGTTCACCAAATCTTTTCAACTTTTGGTGATTTCAGGAAGAAAGCAGGCAGAGTTAACCACTATCCATGACAAAGGCCAGCGATACATTTTGTTAATTCAACCTTCTGTTCGATATTATATTTATATAACTGGGATGCAGAGAAAGATTGGCCAAGGCCATCGTGGGAAGAATATGACAGTGTACTTTTTTTTTTATAAAAAGAAAAAACAGATAATGCAACAGAGTGTAACAACAGTGCAGAAAACTGCATGAAAATGAAACAGAAGATTTTTTAAAATCCAAACATAATGGCCCTCAACACAAGAAAATGTTACCTACACAAGGGGATAACAAGAGAGAGAGGATGACTTTAACCAATTCTTTGAGATTCAAACCATTGCCAATACTGAATCTCGCCCTAATATCATCCTAACAATTATCATTGACCAGGAACTGAATTTATCCAACTACCAAAATATTGTGGTTATGACAGCCAGTCAGACACAAGGAATTCTGCGATGACTAACTCACCTCCCGACTCCCTAAAGCTTGTCCACCATCCACAAGGCCCAAGTCAGGAACGTGATAGAATAGGCACCACATGCCTACATGAACGTAACTCTAACTACGCTCAAAAAGCTCAAGACCTTCAGTACCCTGCAGCTTAAGCATTAATTTCCACCAGAACCAACACACTGGGTGCATCAACAGAATGCAATTCAACAAGTGCCTGAGTACATGGACAGTACCTGAAAACCACCTAGAGGGATGGCAGCAGATGTATGAAACAGAGATAGTGGGAACTGCCGATGCTGGAGAATCTGAGATAACAAGGTGTGGAGCTAGATGAACACAGCAGGCCAAGAAAATGATTTTCTGAAGAAGGGTCCAGACCCAAACGTCAGCCTTCCTGCTCCTCTGATGCTGCTTGGCCACCTCACCTACCAATGCATGAACTGTCTTAGCTCGGACTGTGGAACATAATTTTAAACCTTACTGCCAGAGTGAAATTGCAGAGCACACCTTCATACAAAATCTGGTAGATGTTTGGAACTCTCTTCTGCAAATGGCAATAATTAAGCTTAAAACTGAAGGTATTAGGTCACAGATCAGCCACAATCTCACTTGAACAATGGAAATGACTCAGGGGCTGAATGGTTCAGAGGTAAAGAAGGAATGGTGATACAGGGGCAGGAGGAAACCAAAGTACTAGAACAGCCTGTACCTCTCAATAGTGACTCCAGGCGTTCACCACTATGTTCTGCAGGGAAAATCAAGGATGAGCAATAAATGCTGGCCTTGCCAACCATAACTGCACTGCGCAAATAAAGTAAAAAGAAAATCAGTTTGCCACATTTAATAAATGGATATAAGTACATGGGGAAAAGAAAGTGTAAAGCATTCAGAAACATACTTTTTTCCCCCCACTAACTATTACATTGAGGGGGACCAAATGAACAAACCTGAATCTATAGCATGCATTTCACATGCTCAGAATCGCTGAATTTGAGTTGTGAATTATTTTTGAAGTGCACTGACTGATTGGTTGACTCGGACAGAATAACATTTGGTGCACAGCGAGACAACATAGCCAGCAATATGATAACTAGGCACTTGAACAGACTTTGGGTAAATTGAAAAGGGACATATAAAACACAGGAGCTGAGAGAACTCCTACGTATTCTTTGAACAACAACATGGCCTTTTTACTGAAGAGAATCAAGGGACAATCAACCCCAGAACAATGCACATGGATGGAGAGTTAGGATACAGTTCTGCCACTTCATCTGGACAGTGGAGCAGGTTTCAAAGGCTGCATGACCTATTCCTACATCATGCACTTCTATTTCTACATAAAGTCCATCTCAACCATCAAACTAACATTTATTACAAAAAAAAGCAAACAAATGAGAATCCAGGCATTGAGAATGGCCATTTGCCAGATCACATTCAGACTCTAGCCACACCTGATTAGAAATGGAATGTGTCATGCTCTGTGAGGTAGGAATCCTGTCTAGACAGCTTTAGATACTCATTATTTCACAGCGAGAGCACTACAAGTTGGATATTTTACTGCAGTCAGAAAATGGCTAGATGTATGCCTGAGAAAATTTCCACTCATTAACCCCAGCAGATAAACCAAAACCTTCATTGTCAAAGCACCTTGTGATACATTAAGAGAAATATACAACTGAAGCATACTGGTTGTGTGCTAGAAACCCTGTACACTTTGGTGCATAGTTTCTGATTCTCTATAACCAAGGCAAAGCCAAGTTACAAATACACAGTCAGACATGCACCCATTCTAGTCTTGGTGAAGGCTACTAAAGGTAGGTCACGTTTTTTTGTAGACGGAGACGAAGAGCCAGTGATTGTATTCACTCCATCTCCCAAGGTTGGCATGAGTGCTTGTGTTGGAGCCTCTGGGAGGAATTTAGACCAGCTGGTACAATTCCCAGGCAGCAGCTTAAAATTTGGTTGCAGTAGGTTTTTGTAAACCACTGTTCCTCCACATTTTAGCCAAGATACTTCTGTGATATGGTGCACATGGATATATGTTGCTGTAGTAATTTTAATATATTATAAAAAAGAATCCCCAGATGCTTCACAGGGCCAGGGTTTAAACAGAGTATCTGTCCCAGTCTTCTTGAGAGATCCTGGGCAATCTGAAAGTGAGACTGAAAATGGTTAATTCAGTTAACTACCTAGACTGTGTTTGGACAGAGTAATATATACTTAAACCTTTTGGTCACAGCTTAATTATGATTTAGCAACATTCTTCTGTTTAGGGGAATTACAGGTTCAAAGAATATCGCGCACAAGGCAGAAAGAGTTAAACAATGTAGAACTTTTTAAAATTGTTAAAAATCAGCTTTTTATTCTGCATGTGCAGTCTGCCAAAAAAAAAATACGCCCTACAAACCAACAATCTGCACCTCAGACCCAATGCCTGCTTGTATCCCACAGAGGCTGTCCCAAACCACTGTAACTCAACTGTATTAGTCCCAGTCCACCCTTAGTCTGTACCTCCAAGATCTTAGATGTGTTAATATTGCCTCAGTGGGAGCATTCTTGCCTGAATGAGAGGGTTACGAATTTAAGCCTCACTGAAGGACCTGACCATAATCTCGATTGAACCTCCTGTGCAGTGCTGAGGGGGGTGCTGCATTGAAGGATGCATTATCTTTTCAGTGAGGCAATAAACCTCTATACTGTCAGCTTACCGTAAAGACGATCTGATGGTATCATTCGAAGACCAAGGGAAATCTCCCCTCTGGATTGGCCATTATTGATTCCTCCTTGGATAGGACCTTACAAACCTGCACAATTGGCCTCTGGAATGCCAAGGGCAGCAGGTGCAGGGACACACCACTACCTGCAAGTTCCTCTCCCCTGACTTGGAACAATAAGCACCATTTCTTCACTGTCACTGTGTCAAAACCCTGAACTCCCTTAACTACAGCATAGGTGTACCTATCCCCACCCAACTATCCTCATCCCACTCCCCATCCTTGGACTGAACCTGTCAAGAAGGCAGCACACCACCAACGTCTGGAGGGTGATCAGGACAACAATGAGTGCTGGCCTAGCCAGTGAGGCCCACAGCCTGCTGAACAAATAAATAGGCCAACTTCATCAAAACAGGTAATCTGGTCATATATCTTATTGATAATTGCAGGATCATGCCCAGTGCTAATCAGTGACTAGGTTTCCTGACGTTACACGAGTGACAACATTTTGAGAACTGAATTGGTTGTAAAGTGCTTTGAAACACTGAGGTCATTAAAGGCAGAATATATGACTGCAGGTGCTGTCCTTTGGGGTTTGAACAATGTTGCAGGAAACAAGATAGCAACCAGAACTGACATTAGCAGTCAAGATCAAATTCAATAATAGCTGATAACTGGAATACAATTCGATTCCTTGACCATCAGATGGCATCTAGGAAGATAACCAGCTGGAGCAATGTCACAATGCAATAGCGTGGGGAAAGCAGAGACACTAGCACAGTAATGAAACAAAGGTTGGAAGGGGTTAAGGGTGCAGAGAGGTTAGGACACGGGATAGAAGAGTGCCTCTGTATCACTGACAAAAGGTAGAAACTATCCTAAAACTATTTATCAGAGTTTATAACTGAGAATTCCAATACATGTTCAGGAAACCATGCAATGATTTTGCAAGAAATGAGGAAAACCTTCCAACACATGCAGTTGAATGTAACTAAATGTCACAGATCTAGACTGAAGGTAATTTGAGTTGTCAACATATGGCAGGACAATTTTTTTTGCTCATTTTCTAGGTTAGCACACATAGCAAGAGGAACCTAGGCAGCTTTGGGTTTAGTCAGCTCTCAGTGCAACATGCTCCAAACTCTAATCCATACATTTTCAGCAGGAAGCAAAGAGTAAGAAAAGAAAGTGCTCTCATATTTTTAGAAGCAACCCTCAAGATCTTGGGGTGTGGAAAAGGATAGCCAAACAAGTCTTAAGGAGTCTCAATTCTAGGCAGGGCCAAAGTTGGTACAGTAGGTGGACTTGGGCCTGTCATGAGCACATGTCAATATCACCACATACTGTCCAAACCTGAACAGTCAGAGCCAGTGAAATTGATCAAGCTCATGAAAGGTGTGACCCAAGCACTGGCAAATTTATCAAACAGCCTCATAAGTGGAGCCAAAAAGACAAGGGACTTGAATAGATTCACATTTACTTCTCTACCTAAACTGTCCTTGAAACAACACCAATTTTCAATCCTTTGTAAATTTTGAAGAGTATGACTGTCCGTTTGACAACATGCTACACTAACTGTCTTCATCAATACAAACCATGATTAATGATGAAATGCTTTACGTAAAGAGCACCACTTTTTGCCTGGAGAACCTATAGCCAATGTTGCAGGGCGTATGGTAACTTAATAATCCCCCACTGCTTTCTTAATAATTAATGCAAAACAGACCACACAGAGCTCAGTAGAATTATTAATGCTTTGCATATCCATGGGGGAGTTGCTGAGTGTTTAAAGCAGCTGTCCATCATTTTATTTCATATTTACATGAAAAAAATTACACAGCACTGATTTAACACTGTTTAAATGGAGATTGATTACAAACATATTAGGAATCTAGACTTCTTTCAGATAAAATTGAGGGAAACCTCTAAATAAATACAGGTTAAGAATATTTGGTAGAAACTCTCCATATAAAGAGGAAGAAATTGGTGCGCTATTAGGCACAAAAACAAGTTTTCTTCAAGTATTGCGTTTCTCACATTGAAAACTTTAGCCATGATTAAATCTGAACAGACTGATCCTAAAATTTATATCACAGAACTGCGGATGCTGGAGATCTGAAACACAAACAAAGTGCTGAAGAAACTCAGCAGGTCTGGCAGCATCTCTAGTGAGAAAACAGAGTCAATGTTTCAAATCCGGTAATCCTTCGACATTAAACATTCTCTCTGTTTTTCTCTCTACAGATGCTACCAGACTGCTGGGTTTTTCTGGGACTCTCTCTTCTAGTTTAGCCCTATAATTTCCTGATTTTCTAAAGCAGGATTTACTCCAGGTATTGTACAGAGGCAGGCTGAATCCAGGATTAAGGTCGAAGGGAACAAAGCCATTTTTAGGTCCTTTGGAGAAAGTGGTCACAGGGGACATTTGAACCTTACATTCCCAAAAGTTTAATGTCAAAGCAAAGCCAAAACCAATTGCCACTGACACCAAGCCTGTGCTGTAAATGCACTGTTGGAAATGTTACTGTCAAATCAGTTTGTCAGCTCCAACAGATTCAAAATGAGGTCAACCACTTTTAGCTAACAAACTTAATGATAAGGGGAGGGAATCAATGCAATTTAATCCTCAACCGAAAGTTCTGTAGAACTCAGTTACCAACTCATTGGGCACAATTCAGCAAAGGAGGACTGTCAACAGAAGTAACAGACAGTGCTGCTGGTCAACGCACTTTGGAAGCGACCGGATAGAATTTTGGAAAACCATCCAATGCCAGGGTCAAAACCTATTACACCAACATCTCTGCTGTTTACAGTTACAATAACAAAAATTCATGTATCAAGTTTATGATAATAGATCCAACATTGTTAAACTACATGGATGTGTACTGTAGGTCCACTAAAAGGTTAACAATTTTGTCAAGAGGGTAGGATAATCCTTGAGGGAAGGAGTAGAGGCCAAAACTACACTTATAAATACATTGTGATGTACAGCCATTCAGAGGTTCACATCCTTTTCTTTAGGGGGTATTTTAATGTCAACGTGTTGATTCCTCGAGACTGTAAAAGAGGGTCATACCCTGTGTACAAGGAGAAATTGTGTTTTCTTTTTGCCGCAAGACAGAACTTGAATTGATCATTTACTCAGCCTATTTCAATCCCAAATCAATTACTGCTGCAATGTCATCATGGTTGGTGTACAAGGAAATGTAGCAGATAGTGGGATCTATCTGTGCGCAAGTGAGATAAATAACCTGATCATCTTTCTTGGGTTATATTGATTGAAAAAGGAAACAACCATACCACCAGGAAAATTCCACGCTTTTTAAAAACCATTTACAAGATTGTGAATCATATCGTTATAGAATCATGGAATGCCTACAGTGTGGAAGCAAGCCATTCAGCCCATCAAGTCCACACCAACCCTCTGAACAGCATACCACCCAGACCCACTCTGCTTTCCTATCCCTGTAACCCCACATTTCCTATGGCTAATCCACCTAGCCTGCAGATCCCTAAACACTATGGGCATGTTTGGACTGTGGGAGGAAACCGGAGCACCCAGAAGAAACCCAGGCAGATACAAGGAGAATGTGCAAACTCCACACAGACAGTTGACAGAGGGTGGAATCGAACCCAGGTCCCTGGCACCGTGGGGCAGCAGTGCTAACCACTGAGCCACCATGTCGCTCATTAAATACCTTTTAACAAACAGGCAAAGACTTGGTTTAATGTCTCAATATAGTAAAATCTCAAAATATAGTAGATAAATTGTAATTTTAGACCTCTGACAGTACATTAAATTGGTCAAACTTGTTAAAAGTTCTGAAAACTATCCTCTCCTGCCCTCTGTTACAATCACTGATTCAGTCTGTTACAATCTGTATGATTCCTACCCATTGGAGAGTACACTAGATTTGAAAATACAACCATTGTTGTCCTTTTTAATTAAAAAGAAAGGAGGCAAGAAGACGGATTCTTCTGCAACACATCATTGTTATCCTGGCAGCAAAGCAACTGGTTATTTGACAGGCAATGTTTATCTTCCCCATATACTCCATTCTCCAATTGACATTTCAGAATCTAATTTTATTTCAGTCTGGCTACATAGATTTGGAAGTCTGACAACATTAAATTAAATTTGGATATTGCAAAAAAAATCTAATTGTGGACTCAATTGTAATTTCAAGCATATTTTGGTAAGTGTAGAAAATGACAGAATAAGTACTTACTTTCACATACACAAAATCCCAATCCATCTCTTAATCTCCTCAGTCATGTAATAGACCTGAATACTGTGTTGAGAATATTTTCTGCTCAGACAGATGTAAGGTCCACACTAGGAGGACATGTGGACTGCAGCCACCCCACTAATAAAATGGAACATTTACTTGTAAATTATTGAAGTACATGATAACTCCTCCTCCTTAAAACATACAGGAAACTTGACGAGGTCACAATCCTGATGCAAGAAGGGAACACAACATTTCTAGGTGAACGAACTCTTTTATACATTGCCCTAGAACAACATTCCAATCATCCAATTGAGCACAAGGGACAGGCTGTTTGCAGAGGCATGATAAATTTAGCTTTGTGCCCATCAGATGACAACAGCGGAATTACGTGCTGCAGAAAATGCAGAATTATCTTTGCTCTCTTGCTGGTACTCAACCATCAAGTTTGCGTAACCCTTTCAGAGCTTCAATGTGGTGACAAAGGCGCATTTCACAAGCTGTTCAGCCTGGTAGCAGACCACAAGAGCCCTGCCTTGTGATTACGTCATTTCCCAAGAGGATAGGCTCAGCTGGTACTACGCAAGTGAATGACCCTGAAAAATACTACTTCAACAGGAGACTGAGTCTCTGTGGATAAAAAGATACCCCATTCCTGCTTCACTACATTTGAATGCTCCATCTATTGCAGCTAAAAGTTAATCTCAGATTGCTCTCAAATAATTCATCTTTATCAGAATATTATTAAAACAATAATTCAAATCCTCCAGCTGGCGTAAGAGGGAGAGAAAAATGAAGTAAACAAGCCATTGTGTACCACTGAAACCCTGGCGGAAAACATACAAGATATTGTGCTGCACTGTGTGCTACTTTAATTCTAGAACAGATTTGATTGAAAAGGCAGGCCATCATTTTCTTCCAAATAGAGTTAATTACATTGCGTCAGAAGACTGCAGTTCACAAAATAACAGGTCACAAATTAATTCTGAGAATCAAGGACCTTAAAACTACAGACCAGGAAGAGAGGGAGTAAAAGCAGGAAACAAACTGAACACAGCATGCTAATTAGTCAGGAATTGTATATCATGCACAGATTTTCAGATAAACAGTGCTCAGCTGATAGTTAATTGCCAGGTCAGTATAAACAGCTCTTTATTGCCTACAAAGAGGTAGACTCTCTGGCTTGGGTTGCAAGGGCATTTGTTTATCTTTTGTACAATACCAAAGTATCTCCTGATGACAGAACTGCTTTACTTCTTGCGGTCGTCATCACCATATGGATCAGGAGCTGGTACCTTGGTCAACTTCTGCTTCCTTATCTCCAATGTCACTATTTCTAATTTTAGCACCTCGACTGATAATCACTAACCTGTGCAGACCAGCAAACATGCATGCTATGTAAAGACATCAAACATTGATGAGTCTAGTCTTAACACTGAAAATTCATGTTTAAACAGATGTGCTGAAAATAAATGAGAACAGGATTACACATGATAAGGAGAACATTCAAAACCACCTTTCGGAAAGATATGGCTGTGTGCTGATTCCCTCTGTACCTAAAATCCATCAACTTTTTTGAAAATGTACCCAGAACATCCCATTTAAAGTCACATTATTATGGAACCTTGGAGAGCACTCAGTCTCGTCCTCCATAAAAGCATGTCTATTAGGTTGACAAAGCTCCCAGCTATATTGTGATTGAAAACTTTTTGTGTAGAAAATGCTGCAAAAAATTTGTACAACTATTCTTCTGTAATATTACATGGAGCATGTTACAAAGTCATGAACAACAGTCCCAATGACTTTGCGGTTAATTACACCGCCTGCAGATGTTAGTGAAGTGATGACAGTGATACAACTAGATTCAACATCAAGTTAGGTTAAAAAAAAGGCTCCTATTGCTGATCACATTACGGCAATCTCATCTACATGTGCAGGCCTGGGTGTTTGGCAAGAGCATTGTACTTAGCTGTGATCCTTTGCCCTTTCTTCAAGAGTCAATATTCACTGTTTAGGCTCACACACTTAGTGAGCAATTTCACTGTGTGAATTTCTGTCTCTGACACACACACACACTTACACACTTCAAGAAGTCAGCTCACCACCTTTTCCAGGACGATTAGGGATGGTCAATAAATGCTGGCCTTGCCAGTGACACGCACAACCAATGAACAAATTTAAAATTATGACAACATTAATATGCAACAAAACTCAAAGTCAAAGTCAAGAAAAAAATAATAGAAGCCCTTTAAAACATCAGTTTTGCATAAGCACAAGACACAAATGACAGAATTCAAAATGGAATAACACTGAACAATGGTTCACAAAGGTTACAAAATTAAGTTATTGTTAGCGCGCAAATGGCACAGGAAACAATCAAGACAGGTTGGTCACACACCTTGCATATCACTTGACAAATGTGCTGATTGTTTGATTTATCAGAGGATTAGGCCTCAATTTTAAGCTGCATTTCCAATTTACAAAGTACAGCAAGTTATTGTGAAACTTCAGGAGGATGAAAAGAGCAACTGGAATCCAGCGTCAGCTTCAAGAGCTTACTCAATGGACTCCCATTTCTTCACAGCATGACAATTTTTTCAAAGTCAAAATCCTAGACATCCTTCCCTAGTAATAGCGCTGACAGCAAATGGACAGTAGTGGTTCAAGAAGGAAGTTCACCAGCACTAAGGACAGTCAGGGATGGACAATAAATGCTGGCCCAGTTAGCAAAGTCCAAATGCAATGAATGAATAAAACTAAAGCTTATTTCCACTAAGATCAACAATTATAAAATCTAAATTATTTGTCTGGATTTTCAGCAAATACAAATATGGCATTTCGCTTTGAACCAATTCACTCATTTTCAAGGCCAATGTGCACTTTTCATGGAAAGTTACTAAAATTTTTAAAATGCGACTCCCAAGACATATGTTTCATATTTGAAAAAAATCAAAAATTCCTTCATCCAGCATCCTGTGATAGAGTTTAACTTCTTCTGTCATGAAGCACAATGCACCTGAAAATTCAGAAATACACACACACACACACAAGGTCAGTTGGCCCCTTCAACTTGCCCTGCCATTCAATACGAACGTGGCTGATCAGTCCATGGCCTCATTCCACTCGAACTCTTTGACCCCCTTGTTAGTCAAATATGTACCTAATTCAGCCATGAAAACATTCAATGACCCTCCCTCTGCCACTCTTGGAAGAAGAATGGTAACCAACACCCCTTTTAGAAAATAATTTCAATTCCGTGCAGGGCTGGGCAGTTAGAACTACAGTGATTCCTGGGATTGAATTAAATTTAGCTGGAGTTTCAAAAGCCAAGATATCCACGTGAAATGAATTTGGGCAGCTTCACCCCAACATATCAGCAAAAATACAAGTACGCAATCCTCCACCAAATGAGTAAATTACTAAAAGTGGCCAGAATCAGCTTAGGGAGGAACAAGTTCCAACTCTTGACAGTCAGGGTGCACATGATGCTATAGTTAAAATAAACTGCTGGGGCAAGGTTAAAGGATGGTCAAATTCATTGTTTGTCTCAAACTAGGCCAAATTGTTTCTTTTAAAACAAAATATTCACACTGACTAAAGCAGAAAAATGATTGTTTCATCATCAGAGGCATATCTTGGCCAGCAGGAAATTTTTCACATTGCACTCACCAGCAAAAAGGTCCATGTAAAAACATGCAAAGTCCTGCATAGCTCAGACCATTGAGTACAGAAGTTGGGACATGATGTTGAAGTTGTATAGAACATTGGTGAGGCCACTTTTGGAGTACTGTGTACAATTCTGGTTGTACTCCTATAGGAAGGATATTATTAAACTGGAGGGTTCAGAAATGGCTTACCAGAACATTGCTGGGAATGGAGGGCTCGAGTTAAAAGGACAGGCTAGATAGGCTAGGATTTTTTTCACTAGAGCATAGAAGGTTGAGAAGTGACCTTATAGTGTTTATAAAATCATGAGGGGCACAGATGAGGTGATTAGCAATGGTCTTTTCTCTAGGGTGGGAGAGTTCAAAACTACAGGGCATAATTTTAAGGTAAGAGGAGAAAAGATTTAAAAAGGGACCCGAGGGACAACTTTTTCACACGGAGGGCTGTTCATATGCAGAATGAACTGCCAGAGGAAGTGGTAGATGTAGGTACAATTTAGATACATTTGGATAGATACATGAATAGGAAAGGTTGAGGGGGATATGGGCCAAGTGCAAGCAAGTGGGACGAGCTTAATTTGGGAAAGTTGGTCGGCGTGGACGAGTTGGACCAAAGGGCCCATTTCCATGCTGTATGATTCTATGAGAACATTCCCCTTCTCCCAAGAACTCAGTAAAATCATACATTGAGCAGGGAGCTCGAATCCAAAAGATAGGGAAGAAAGAGAAAATTAATCGCACTTTTCCTCATGATTGTTATCCAGACGTCTATACTAAAAGTACTTTTATGGATGGGAGGCAAGTACAGGATTAGACTGACTACGATGTCTTTAGTTGCCACATCTGCTGGTACACATCATTCCTGCTCACATAAATGAGCAATTTTGACAGAGATGAGATATCGGAAGTTGCCCTACATCTGCAGAAACTAAAAACCAGGGAAAATCTCCTTCAGGTCAATGGTGAAATCAGCGTAAAGCTGGAAATCAGAAAAATTGAGGCACAATCTGTCTGCTCAGGTGAATGTTAAACATCCCAATGACAATTTCAAAGAACAGCATTGTATCATGTCCTGACCAATATTTACCCTTCTTCCAACATCACAGAAACACATTATCAAGTCATGATCAGATTGGCTGCTACATTGCAAATGAACTACATATTAAAAAATACTTCACCAGATGTAAAGCATGTAGAATCCAATGGAAACAAGAGTCATTTATAGAGATGTCTTTCATTTGCTAGCTTGGAAACTGTGGCATCTACTGCCTGAACTTTCATCGTAAACGTTACAGTGTTCACCACTGAATACAAGCTTGGCCATAACATGAAAGTCCAAAAATCATTTTTGCAATGGACTTCATCAGTGAAAGTAATCGAACACAGCCTTACACACACAAATATCCACTCAGAAATGGAATGAGTTGGAATGAATTAATTTCTAGGAACAATGTGCGGTAGAATATTAGGAACTACAGAACACTCAACATGATACTACATCACTGTCAGAAAAATTCTAAGGCACATTAGGTGCCTTTATCTGAGTATTATGGAAACATTTTCAGCCCCATGATCAGTCGGTCAACAAACCAGCAATTAAATAATGAATTATTTACAAAAGATTTATAAATTGATGGACACGTCTGTGCCTGAAGGGAGATATAGTAAATAATAAAATGGGCGATGCGTTGAAAACGCAAGAAGCATGGGATGCGAACTGAATCCAGAAAATACTTCAGAAACTCAGCAAATCTGGCAGCATCTGTGAGGAGAGGGGTAGAAACAGAGTGACGATCACAAATGCTGCCATATCTCCTGAGTTGCTCCAGCATTTTCTCTCTCTCATTATTTCAGAGCTCCAGCATGCACAAGATTTGGCTTCGATGTGACAGCATTGGGTTGGGAGCCGGACCCCTGTGGGTTTTACATCCCAGGGGGACGCTGCCCCACCAGGAATCATTCACTCACTTCCGCCCCCCTCCCCCGTTCAGTTTTCCGGGTTGGAGCGAGCGGGGCCCAGAATGGTCTGGCGAGCCGCTCCAATTTACTGAGAACACAAAACCAACACGACGTGGTGTTAGAGAGCGAGACAATCCGAAGGAGCATCTCATTCAAACGCCGTGAAATTAATCCGAGCCACGGCGGCGTTCATTCATTTCATTGGTGCCAAACGCTACTGAGGAAGTGCCGACGAAGCGGAGTCAAAAACGCTTTTCTCTTCCGGCTTTTGCTCTGTGTGCGTGTTTTTTTTTAGGCCAATAAATCAGCAGCTCGGATACATTTCCTTGACATAGTGGGTTTTGATTGTGGGGAGGGGGAAGGAGGTTAATTTCTCGGCTTCCAGCAGCAATGGGGGGGGGGGTTGGTGGAGAAAAACTCAGCAATTACACACTGCCCAGGTTTAGGGTAAATAGGAGCCAGTCTATTTCTACTGGTGAAAAAAGGTCCATGCAGATAGGATGAATGTATCTTCTCCTTCTCCACCCTCAGAAACACACACACACACAGCCAGATCGAATGTCACACCAGAACGGCTCCTTCTCTCTCGCCACTGAATCACAAATCAAAGCCAAGAACATTAACAGCAACAAGGACCATATCTCCCAGCCTCTCCCGCCTATATCCATTGTTCAATAGAAACCTCGCTCCTTTCTCTCTCTTCCACCTCCCCAAGCCCAGTCTGACCATCTTTGCAACACACTCGACAATAGGATGCACCGCGGTGATTTGCATTCGGCTGACCGGGCTGAAGAAACACAGCCAAAAGAGACGGGTTGGAGATGTGAAAATCTGTACCTTAGTAAAGAGCTCGGATGCTGCCATTCTCCTGTGGGGCGAGTCGGTGCCTGTGCCACCGTCCAGAGCAGCCTCCTTCCCCACTGCTCAGCGGCTGGAAAGGGACGGTCGGGGGCGTAAGGGAGGTCTGTCAGCTCCAACAAAACATCGGCTTTCCAAATCAAAAGGAATCGCGGAGCAAACTGCACCCAGCGCCTGCTTCCTTCCTCCCTCTCTCTGAAAATCTCAGCCTAAGGTACCAAACGCCATGTTACCTGTGTCACTGAAATGCTACCCGGCTGTGCATTCTGGGTACGAGAGATAGACCTAAAAAGATGCTTTCCTGCACACAGCGAGAAAATCTGCGCTCAACGTGCCTCCCATCGGCGGCGGCGGCAGCAGCAAGTCACAGTCAGAAGTATCAGAAATGTACCCAGAAAGACAGCGCCACCGTTAGGTTGTGAGGAGCTCTGGAAAATAAGCAGGACATGGGGACAGCTCGGAACATGCACAGAGTTACTCCGCACTCAGTCCTCTGTGGGGGCCACATGTAGCCGAAAACATATCTGCACCAAACTCTACGTTGACCCCCACACCCCATTTCCAAACGTTTGCAAGCAATTGGTGCACTTTAACGCGCTTGGAATTTGTTCTGGGAGTGTTTTTCTATTTGAATTTAAAAACTAATTAGGTCACATCTCTTGTTCGCATGTGATTTTTTTAAAATGTCGATACATTTATAAAGAAACAACTTACATTCCTTCATATTTCATCTAATCGAGTTAATTTCCAGAGCTGGTTTGATCAATTGCGTGTGTCTCTGGGGCTGGATGTGGAAGGGAAAGCGTTCTCGAAAAGTTACTAAATCGACGAAAAAAATAGTCTAGAATAAAAATAGAAAATGCCGGAGAAACTCAGTAGCTCTGACAGCAACCACAGAAAAGGAAACAGAGTGAACGTTGAGTCCAACGTGACTCTCCTTACTTCATGCACACAACCGGACCTGCCGTTAACCGTAGCCGTTTCAAACAGCTGCAACTTCTTCATGTATCAGACATGATGACCGAAATCGAGACAGAGGAAATCGGAAGGTGAATTTGCATTTGGTCGGGGCAAACTGCCTAGATACTAATGTTAAACCAATCTAATGAAACGAAGGGGACGGAGGACTCTTGTGGCAGTGGTAGCGTCTCTGTTTCCGAGCCAACATGTGTCACAACACATCTGAACATGTTAATGAAAAATATATGATGGAATCAGACATTAACACGTTTGGTCAAGCCCTGTTAGATTTCAATAAGCAGAGGCGACATGTGAAGGATGGCAGGATAGATTTGGGTCCAAATCGAACTTGTTGTAGGGAATTGGGCAAATACAACAAACATGCAAGGCTCTGGGGATTGATTAAAAGTGGAAGGGAAATCCTCAGGTAGATGGTGAATGTATGATGGACTGAACGGCCTTTGCATTCACCCAGTGTATCATTGATGTGAGGCTGATATTACAGCACATCAGTCAGTAAACTAGATTGTTAATCAGGTGCCATAAACAGACTCCCCCAAAGAAACAAAATTATATCCCCCAGACAACGCAAACAAACTCCATTCCGGTTTCAACAGGTCCAAAGAGCAGGCTGCTTTAACAACCTTTAACCACTGTATTCATTGATGCAAAGTAAAATTCCTTACACTTCGTCTAATATAGCGCTGTGAATGGAACTAAAGAGAGCGAGATACAGACAGACTGAACAACAGTAGTTAAGAGTTACTTTTACAGAAACCCAACTAAAAGGCTGAAGAAAGACTTGAAATTTACCGTAATGAGGACAGCACGGGGATTTTTTAAAAATCAGTCAGTCATTCTTGGCAGTACTATTTTTTTGGTAAAGATAATCCAGTACTCATTCAATCCCTGCATCTCCCTGCACTTCAAACGTTTAGCTACTTTCTTTTAAAAGATGCATCAGTCTCTATAACGGTTTATCTCTTGTTCCATCAGCTAAGTGTGAAAATTTTAGACAACCTTCATCAAATTCTTAAAATGAGTATTTTCCTTCTTAATAAAAACAAAGCCTCAGGCTGGAAATAAGTTTATTCTAAACCATTAGGGAGCATGTTAAACCTCAAAAGGGCAAACTAGGCAATTATGACATTAATTTTAATTATAGGATATTTGAAGTGACACATTTTGGTATGAAAAAATACACAATATGAAAGCTACATTTCTAAATCAGATGCAGAGGAACTCCGTAATACACGTACATAGGTTGAAGAGGATTAATAAGCATCATTATTGCTTTTACTTGTTAACAGGACGTGAGTAGCACTGTTAAACCAATGTCACCCAATGCTAACTGTCTTTAAGACAGCAGTGTTGAGCTTCCTTCCTGAAGCTATGCTGTCCTTTAGGAATAGGAAAGCCAATAGAACTATAAGGGAGAGTTCTTGGATTTCAATCCATGAACAGTAAGCAAGTGACAATTTAGTTCCAAGTCAAAATAGAGAGGAATCTGAAATTGGTGATATAAATGAGGACAACAAAAACAGGGAAAATGGAATATGAAAAACTTAAGCATTTTCTTTCAATGCGATTGTTTAGTTTTAAATTCCATGTTTTAGAAAGGATGTGAACACATTAAAGAAGCTGCAGCTAAGACTTAGATGAATGGTTCAAGACATGAGTAATTTTAGTTGATTGAGTATAATAGCATCTAGGTCTGTTCTGAGGGGTCAAGGAGTGATTTTTTTTTTCCAGAATAAACAAAGAATCGTTTTGGTGGAAGGATCAAGAACCAGAGGATAATGATATAAGCTGATTGATAATAAGAGGAGCTTTAAAATACAGTGCAGCACGTGCAGGAATATAGAGTGCACTGCCAGTATGTCAGAATCAGACCTAATCATTATCCAAGGGAACATGTGTAGGCTGCAATGAAGACAGGGGAAATAGCAGAGTGAGTTGCTTTTGCAGAAAACCAACTCAACATAAACAGGCTGAACTGTGTATTGGAACCTTTCTGTAACTTTTTAAAAATATTTATCAATCTTCCAAGTTTAAAAAGATATTTCGGAAATTGAAAATTAAAGCATTGAATATACATAAAATTTTTTTTAGTAAGTCTAGGTGTTTTTAATAATTAAATCTTATTTCAAACACAGTATCAGGTACTCAAGCAGTCCAATTTGAAGTGTAAGATGATATACAAACCAGGTGAGGTGACACTTGTTCAACCTGAGAAAATGGGTGTGAATCTTGCACAGCAGTTTATTTTAAAAAAATCCATCTGCATCTATTGAGACCAACCGTTGGTACTTTAAGTCTACATGGATGTTAATGTGTAGCACTAGAACTTGATATACATCAGCTATGGAATCTAATGGCACTGGGATTAGCGAGATCAGCAGACAAAAGTATTTGCCTAAAAAAAGTCACTGACCAGCATTGTTTACCTCTCCACAGACTATAACCAAACCTTTGACATACTGTTTATATCTCAAATATACTTCATGCTGGGATGACAATGTGGAAGAAAAATACTGTAGATTTTATTTATCAGCACATGGCCTAAACTTAAACGTTTACACATTTCACAGTATGCTATAATTTAACCCACAAGTAACAGATTTTTAATTAGATGAAACCATTCCTTCATATGCATAGTTGACAGGAGTGTGAATGGGGGCCTTTAGGTCTTTCCCAATTGATGAAAGAGAGACTATAAAAAGACTAATAAAACTAATTTAAATTTTACTGCAACATTCTATTCTAGTCTGAGAAATTCAAATTTTGTCTCATTCCAACCTGTTTTGATGTCCATTGAAATAAGTGCCAATGAAAATTCGGATTTAAAATCTGTATAATTTGAGACTAGAAAAATGTATTAATCTGAAGAACTGATCTTTATTATTGCATTATTCATGCTCCAACTTGTCAGTCTCCAACACTAATGGAGGCCAGTTACTTATCAACTTCAAGTAATACGGTCCTGCGATTTTTAGGTTACAATTAAAATCTCAGGAAACTAGTCTAATTTAAGGAAAAATGGAGGTACTGCAGTTGCAGTTCAGGATTACATCGCTATTACCCATCATACTCTGTTCTGTATTTTAAAAGCCTTGAGCAAAATCATTGACCTGTTACTTCCAGAAGAAAGTGATCAAAATGGTATATTCAGCCTAAAGCATTAGGCACTAAATAAACCCCTTAGATGTCACAAACCTATACCAACTACTTAACAGTAAGACTAGAATACACTCCACACATTAAGGATCTAACCACTCTAAATGAAGTAGTGATCCTAAAGGATTGGAGACATTTTTAAAAGCTTCCTTTCATCCTCATATCAACATAATCCATTGGATAATCTGTGGGTGTCTCAATCCAACTTCTTAGCTAAGGGAAGGCAGCCCGCAGGCTGGAATTCACTTGGACAGAAGGCAACGATTGAGAAGTAACACTCATACGGATAAGAACTTTCTGACAGCATGTACAACTTTAATACTTAAGCTATATTTTTCATTCATCAGAAGGTACGAGACCCAGTTCTTTAAGTTTTGTTGTATTCTACTACTCACCTCCTCACATTAATCAGGTCCGGATTGGCATGATGATGCCCATTTGCTTTTGGTAGTTAATCATTTATGGTTCAATAACTACCTCAGAGGTGGTAATGATGAGCAATGAGTAATATCCCTGTCTTTGACCAGAAGCTCCAGGTTCACATTCCACTCCAGGATTTGATGACCAAGGAAGGTGTGTTCTCAACACAGCTAAACAGGTCAACTATCAACTTTTAATTCCCTCCAACGTACACAGTGGCAGGCAATAATAGTATAAGATTCCTGATGAACCATGCTAGAAAGAAAGTTGGAACCACTACCATCACTATTCATAGCTCAACACTACAACAAACACATGGCCTGATGAGTGTTACAGATCTGATTGGTGCTGACAGAGTGGGGTTTGTTCTTTTCTGCCTGGGTGGATATAGGGCTTGCTTCCTTGCTCTATCCATAGTGGAAAGTGATATTTATTTAAATATTGAACATTATCTGGACATTCAAATTATGTGAATTATTGAAAATGATATTTTCCTTTTAATCATTCAAGTTCAGTTGGAAACAAGTCTATCACAACACCCCCAACTGATGCCATAGCTGTATCAACCAGCTAAAAATGATAGTTGCACTTCCTCAGTTACGTTTTCAGGACTTCAACCATATCTATAAAGCATAGGAATTTTAACAGTGCAGGGATTTCAGTTGATTTTCTATGTTCAAGATACACAGCAATCAAATATTTACAAATAATTTGCCAGTGTTTAAGGCAGCCATTGCACTTATTGTCCAAAACTATTTTATTTACAAAACAATGGCACAAAGTGACTGCACACAGTCTATGCTCATGCACATTTCAATCACCTTGAATATATGACATCCCTAACCTATCAATCTTGAGTCAATACCATTCGGAACTGCTAGAGGCACAGTAATGATGAACTGAAATACATCCAAGAGGGCAAATCAGAGTGGACAAATATTGTCCAATTTACAGACATTTAAATAGGTTTAAAGCTCTTAAATTCCTCAAGATTAGCTGAGAAATGGACAGCTGTCCTGGTTTTCAAACATGCCATTTCCATTTTAGTGTTAACATCCACAAGGACGGTTTACTTACAATATTATAATCAGCATTACACAAGAGCATGAAAAAAGAGAAACAGAGGTTTACCTAACTCAACCTAGATTAGAAACTCACATTACACTAATTAATGGGAAACCAGAAACAGTAAAAATGTAAAATACTTAATGGGAGTGCTTCTACTGAAGTTACCATATGTACATTTCTGCCTCCGTGCTGTAATTGACTACTTCCTACTTTTAACACCGAAGTCCTATTCATCAGTGCATGGTTTATAGTTTACGAAATCTCAGGCTGGTCCTCAGTCTGAATTTGAAGGACTTTCTTGCAGCAACAACTTAGCAGTGTAGTTATCTGCTAAGCTGTCAGTCATGATGTAATGGAACAAGGAAAACAGCTAAAACACAAGAATTAATAGCAAGAAAAAGGAATGACAAGAGTTTTATGCATTCCTCATGAGGTCTCAGACAGCCAGTTTGCTTGCAACAAGGGAAGGTTTTCTCTGAGGGAGATCTTGTGGAGTGGGAATGTGTTCCCCAGTCACTTGGTTCTTGTCCGCTCCACTGTTTGGCAGCTGCTTGTTCTTGATTTTAGCTTTAGCCATGTTGTAATCTCCTGAATCAAAGTACTTCGGCTGCAACACAAAAAGAAAAATTCACATGGTAGCAATCGTTCCATTTTTAAAAAGCTTGATTTCTCAAAATCTAAAAACTTAATTACAGTCACTTTGCAAAATAGCACCAAAAATTAATGATCTGACGATGCAGTGTAAACCACACTTCTGCAACTGGCGTTTACAAAAGTTACATCAATTAAAAACAACCTCCTGCCACCAAGTTGGAGGGGTGTCAGAAATGGTTGCACGTGTGTACTCAATGCCCAAGCACAACTAGTTGGTAGTCCAACTACATTAAGCCCCAAAAGATGACCATAAGAAAAAAAATAAGTTGACTACTGAGCCAATTTAGTCTGCTCTACTATTTAATGAGATCTTGGATGATCTGACAATCCCCCAACTCCACTTTCCTGCCTTTTCCCCGTAACCTTCGGTCCCTTTATGTTCAAAAATCTTAGCCTTGAATATGCTTAAGGAGCTAGCCTTTGTAGTACAAATTCCAGAGATTCAATACCTCCTCACATCTTATCTTAAAATGGACAGCCCCTTACCCAATATCCTCTGCTCCTCGACTCTCCCACCATGTAGAACAATCTTTCTGCACCTACCCCTGTCAAGCCTCCAAGCATCTTGTATGTTTCAAGGTCACATCTCATTCTTTTAAACTTCAATGAGTTCATGCCCAACCTATCTCAACATAAAACAGCCCCTCCATACCCAGGATAAGACTAGTGAGCTTTCTCTGATCTGCCTACAATGCCACTTTATCTTCCCACGATAGGTGGACCAAAAATGTTTATGATATTCCAGACGTGGTATGACTAGTGCCTTGCATACTTTTACTAAAGAACTTCCTTCCTTTTATAATCCATTCCCTTTTAAATAAAAGCCAACATTCCATTTGCCATCCTAATCCCCATGAACTTGAATGTTGCTTTTGAGATTCATGCACAAGGATTCCTAAATTCCTTTGTTCTGTAGCTTTCTGCAGATTTCCTCCATTTAAACAATATCCAGCTCCTCTATTCTCCCTGCCAAAGTGCAGAGCCTAATTTTCTCACATTCCACAGAACATTCCCTGTCAAATTTTCAGCTCTATTGCTTAAACAGTCTATATATCTCTGCAGACTGTCATCCTCTCCACTGCCTTTTCTACCTACTTGGCAATAGTACATTCACTCTCCTTTTCAAAGTTATGAACATATATTGTAAATCAGCTGTGGCCCCAAAACTGATCCTACATTGAATGATTTTTTTCAAAAACTTAATATTGTTTATGAAAGAATATTATTGGCTCTACAAATCTATAACTAGTCTTTTGATATCATATGCAATAAACATATTGCCTACTAAAAACCAAGCATTTCCAATGAGACTTTTTTTAAAAGCAACAAAGAGGGGATTCATGGTGGGGAGATACACATTCTGTTTCAACTCATACCCTAATATTAGTTTTCAGTTATGCATTGCAAAAAAAAGTCAATTTACAAGCCACAGACTGACTGACTGGTACTGTATATGAAGGAAGTGCTCCCCCAAGCGTTACAGCACTAAAACACAGCAAAAATAAAATGCTGTGCATGCACCCAAGAAGTGTTTAAAAACAAGCAATACACTTTGATACCTTTTCCACACATCTGAAACTATAGCCACAAAAAATTACTTCAATCAATTGGAAAGTAGGGGACTGGAGTTGCACTATTAGTAATTTATCTGGACACAAATTTAGAGAGATCCAAACAATCTGCATGAATTAAATTGCAGAATTACAAAATTAGGTATTATAGTCTATACATCAAATCATAAGAGGATAATTTTCTTCACTTATTATAAATTAACCAAACAAACTTGGACAGGAGGTATTTTAGTTGTGAATGGGGAGGATTTTCTGCATTATCATTACAGAGAATGGTAAAAATACTTAGCACCGATTTCAGGAAATACATATAAAACTGTTATAATTGGTTATGCAAAGACAAAAAAGTTATTCAAATATGAATGGAAGATAAATACTTTGCATGAGGAAACAAGGGAAGTTTATTCTCCAAAACACTTCAGAAAGGAAAACTGCACTATAGAATTCAATACATTTACAGCTCATTGCAAATCTGGCTGCAAATACGTTTCTAATTGGCAAGGAAAATGGTGATAATTAGCAGATAGTCAAACTTCTGCTGGTGAACTGAGTAAAGTAAGATGCAACTAAGCGCACTGCTAGTCAGATAATTTTACACTTGACCATCCTGTAACATAAATGGAAAATATGCAAGTACAGTTATTAGAATGTCAGATGACTTAAGTAAATTGTTCAAAAAGATTTTTCCTCATTCCAGCACTGTTGAATTTTACCACAGATATTAGAAATAGGGCTTTCACTTCAGAATAATGATTTTAGCAATCCCAAGAGAGGCCAGTTATGGGAAGCAGTTAGTTTCTTTTAACATTATTCTAACAATGACTTTCCGGTAAATAAGGAAAGTGAGTGAGCAGCAAGCCAAGTGAAACCTGGTAGCTCAAAAGGAGCAACAGCCTTAAATACTTGAATTCAGGCCTCAGTATTGACCAGAGGTGATCAAACAGACCAGCAAATTCAAGGCCAGAGTTATACTGCTGCATTTAGCTAACTAGAGAATCTCAATGTACATATGCTTATATGCCTGCATTGTTCACTTGATCAAATACCCACCCACTGAGGGTCAGGAGAAATATTATAAAGTGCACAGTCAGACCAGTGCAACACAGACAGTTAATACCTTTGCACTGTGCTCATTATAAAGAAGGGGAGTCATGAAACATTTTAAAAACAAATTGAATGGAACAAAGAATTCAGAAAGCAAATAAATACTGCTACAATAACAGCTATTACATGTGCAGAAAATATACAGGGTAAGCGAAGTCTCTTTTGAAAAGTGCACTGTAAGCCCTGGAATTTTTTTTTAAGTGGAAGGAGAGAAGATTCAGACAACCTTAGTTTAGCAAATTTCAAATAGTTTATTATCTTGCCAACTATTAAGAACTCAATTCAAATAACCATACAGCTTAAAGACATTTGGTGTGATTACAAGAGATAAAACGTACTGCAGATGCTGCAGAATCCGAGAAAACAAGGGGTGGAGCTGGATGAACACAGCAGGCCAAGCAGCATCATAGGAGCAGGAAAGCTTGACGTTTCGGGCCTACACCCTTCATCAGAAATGGGGGAGGAGGAAGAGGGTTCTGAAATAACTAGGGAAAGGCAGATAGAAGGTGGAAAGAGGAGAGGAGACAGGCAAGTCAAAGAGGTGGAGATGGAGCCAGTAAAGGAGAGTGTAGGTGGGGGGTAGGGAGGAGATAGGTCAGTCCAGGGAGGACGGACAGGTCAAGGGGGTGGGGACCTCCCCACCTACACTCTCCACCTTTACTGGCTCCATCCCCGCCTCTGACTTGCCTGTCTCCTCTATCCATCTTCTATCCGCCTCCCCCTCTTTCCCTATTTATTTCAGAACCCTCTTCCCCTCCCCCATTCCGAAGGAGGGTCTAGGCCCGAAACATCAAGCTTTCCTGCTCAGCCTGCTGTGTTCAACCAGCTCCACACCTTATCTGGTATGATTACAAATTCCATATTGGAAATTTACCCAGTAGTACAAAGCTATGTACAATTGAAATCAAATCTAAAATTACTCATAATTAACAGATGTCAAAGTCATTTCTTACAAATACTTACGTCCTTCTGCAGACGTTTCCTCAAAAACTCTGATCCACCAGGTTTTTGTCCCAACTTTGGATATTTTAACTTCAATTTTGCTTCCTCAGCCTTTTCAGGACTGATTACTGTGTCATCCATTTCCTGGAAAACAAACAGAAAACAATCAGTGGACATTATTCAGTTCTAATGCAATTTAGTCATCTCATGCTCTAACTTACCAAAAATGTTGTCTCCAACACCAGCACAATGAACTTCATCACTTCTGATTTGAGATTATATCAATGTCAAACTTCAGATAATACCAAAATTTGGGACAGGGAGGGTTTAACTAATATTAACAAGATTGCCACAGTATACAACCTGAATATACAAGGTAATATTTCCGTTGGGGTTTAAAGAGACCAGCTTCTCCTTGGATAACAGAATTTAATTCTTCTTGGAGAGAAGAGGACATTAAAACTAATTGGCAATGAGAAAATACGTGTTAACAAGTGAACGCCAACATTGATGAAATAACAGAAGGATCAATGAGGGCAATGCAGTTTGTATATATGAATTTCAAAAAGCATTTAACAAATTGGTGTAAGGTACAGCAGTATTGTAAAGTGGGTACGTTTGTGAACTGGCAATCAAGAGGAGTTCAAATCCCATCATGGCAATTGCAGATTTAAAATTTAGCTAATTAAAAAAACTGGAATAAAAAGAGAGCACAAGTAAAGTGATCATGAAATGACTGGATTGACAAAAAAAACTCCATCTGGTTCACTTATGTACTTCGGCTTGAAATCTCCCATTCCTACACAGTTGCCTGCATGCTACACTAGACCCACAGCTGACTTAACAGCCACGAAATATCTGACTGCAAGTGCTCTAGTGGAGCTCAGCACCACTTCCAAAGCAGTTAACTGTTGCCCTTTTTAAGCAATGCCTACATTAAACACTTGTTGGTAATATTCAAATCTGTCAGATTAAAGGGGGTGTAGCTGCATCATTACAAAACTGGCTAAGGACAGAAGCAAAGAATGACGGTTTCCCAAAATGGAATTTTCCTCTTATTTGCCGAGTGTACTACAGTACGTGAAGCAATTCATCGTGATGCAAAAAAGGCAATATAAATGAAACGGTCCAACTTTAAAGACAATACCGGGCACAAGGTACTCACATAGTATGATTATTTTTGTTTTTGAGATACAGGGTATTTGAATTGAAGCAGATTAGAAGAATTCATCAGTATCTTTAATAATTATCAACCGTCCATTAAATTTGAAGTCACAGTCCAATCAAATAATGAAGTTAGCAGACTTTTCTTTCAAAATAACTGACTTCTACAAACAAAAACCCAATCGTGAATACATCTCCCATGTGGGTGAGATTACAGTTACTGCAAATATGCAAAGAAATTGCAAAGCTGGGAATTTAACCAGATAATACTACAGTGCTACTGCATCTCAGAATATAAATGTTACAATTAAGACAGCATTCATTACAATAGCATCCAGTGCTTTAACTCCCTTAGGTGAATTATAAAGACAAACTTAAGCTTACAATTCCAAATTCATTTGTAAGTAAACCATTGCCTCAATGATTTCAATCATCCTTGGCTACTTCATAGCTGAGGGGTCCTATCAGGATGGGTTTAAACTATTCACTCTTCCTTGTGGCCTCCCAGTCTATCAGAATCCCCCTTGCAACGATCTCCTTGCAGTCTCCTTCCCCTAATCCCTTCAAACCAAAAGGCAATCAACTATCTCTACAAAAAGGTGCTGTCCACACTACCCCTCTCCCTGCTTTCAGTACCACATGATAAAATGCTGGCATGCACTTATCTTGCTCACTACACCTCCAACAGCAGGTAATTTCTCCCTGACTGGCGAGTCTAGCAGCAAGCACTTGAGAACCAGCCAGTGAATGCAGCAGCAGCTCAATTTCCTTCCATTTTTCCCCACTGGTTGTCTCCCTGGATGGAATTTTGCAGACAATCTGTAGGCATCACAGTCAAATTCACCATTCATACACATGTATTTTGAGCATTAGAGGGCATAGGTACAGAAATTCATTTGTCTGCTTGCACTGCTCTTTGAATATGCAGAAAAGGTTCAGGTGCCTCTTCAAAAAAAGGTCAAGATAGTCATCGTTGAAAAGGTGACATGTTGCCAAAGCTGTTTGTCTTACATTTATCTGGAGAAACAATGACAAATCTCAAATGACCTAAACAAGCTACATTAGAAAGTGGGTGTTTGAATGGTTAGCAAGTTAATTCCAACTGGCCACGGCAATGCAAAGAAAGCAAAGAAAAGGAAACATCAGCTTCCCAAGT
Organism: Ginglymostoma cirratum; assembly: GCA_024137785.1. Taxonomy (NCBI): domain Eukaryota; kingdom Metazoa; phylum Chordata; class Chondrichthyes; order Orectolobiformes; family Ginglymostomatidae; genus Ginglymostoma; species Ginglymostoma cirratum. The sequence goes on along the minus strand of JAHRHZ010000047.1, from coordinate 3,804,718 downwards.
TCTGGTTAATTCACAAAAGCCACGAGGCTTGAACACAGTCATGTTTTCAGAGAGCACGCTCCGACACAGGAAATCCAATGGGATATGTTACAAGCTCACATGATTATCTCTAATTGGATGTGAGTGTAGTTCAAACTGGAAACAAAAGAAATATATTCAAGCTTGCACAATTTTGAATTCCCCAAGAGCTTTGGGAGCCTACATTTCCCCACTGCTCTCTCCATGACAACCCCTAGGCCAGAGTGCACTTACCAAACAGCACACTGTAGTATAATATTGTGATCATTTTCAATTAAGCATTCCTGCTTTCCTCACGATTGCAAAATGGAAAGTTTTGAGAACATCTCTTTTCTGCAAGATTCAAGGAAGTTATGCAAAGCTTTTTAGGTAATACACCAGCTGAATACAGCATATTCAGAACTTCATACTTGGAGGACAAAATATAACAGGCGTTGCTGAGGTGATTTACTGGAATAGCACTAGGAAAGAAAGACCAGTTACTCAGGAGAAATAAACTGGGCTTTTAATCCCTACAACAGGGAAAGAAACATTTAATGACGAGTTCAACATTATGAAAGATTTTTATGAGTAAATAGGAATCTGTTTCCAGTCACAGGTGGGTCAATAATTGGAGGGCAATGATTTAAGCTAATTGTCAAGAGAATCACATGCAATATTAGGCTGTATGATAATTGCTCTTTCAAATTAAATCTCCAAGGCCACCAACAGCAGGTTTGAATTCATTACCGGTCCTTCCTTCAAAACAGCAACGGCAAGCTCGCTTTAACAAATGAGAATCCATGATTTTGACTTAAATATAGTAAAGAATCAGGATAGTGAAGTCTATCCCATACAACTACTTCCTTGACAATCTAGGGAATGGAGGTCACAGATTTGACATTACTGAAGACAACTATTTGCATTATAGATAATTTCTAAGCAACTTATTCAGAGACATTACTATACACGTCTGGAGTAGGTGGTACTTGAACCCAGGCATCCTGGTAGAGATAAGGACACTACTACCCTGCCACAAGCATCCATTATTTATATCATATTTTTAACTACAGCCACAGTTCACTGAAGGTGGAACTGATGGGTTCTATATCATACAAATTGAAGCTTTAACCATTCAAGTAAAATAGCACTGTTCACACATTGATTTGTGCCTTGTAGATGGCATAAAAGCTGCATGCACAATTGTCTGTGCATGCCCACATGAAAGAGAGACAGACAGGCAGTGGGGAAAGTTAGCAATAATAATGCCATTGAATGGTAAGAGGGGTAATAATGTTCCCGGTTTGGAGATTGACCTACTCCTGTTCTTATGTCCTTTCAACTCCCAAGCCTGTTCCACGATTCTATGAATGTATGTTTGATCTGGGGCCCAAATCCATTTACCTGGCACATCCCGTATATATTAAAATTTTATCTCAAATTTAAAACTAACAACTTATTTCATATCAATTGCCATGTCAAAGAGGGCTCCAAATCTATACCATGTGCATAGAAGTATTTCTTAACATCTCTCCCGAACTGCCTATCCCTAATTCCCAGACTACATCCCCAACTAGCGGAAAAAGTTCATTATCTACCCTGTCTTTTCTTATTAAGATCTTGAATGCTTCGATCAGATTATCCCTTAACCCACTAAATTCTACAGAAAACAGGCACAATTTACACAAATCTCTCATAACATAACCCTCGAAATCCAGGTAACATTCTTTTCAACCCATGTTGCACTGCCTCCAAGGCCAATATAACCTTCCTAAGGTGCAGTGCCTGGGATCTGCTCAAGATTTCAAGTCAGGTCTAACCAGGGTTTTGTAAAGCTGCAGCATAAAGTTCCACATCCTTATATTCCAGTCGTCTAGATGTAAAGGCCAGCATTCCATTAGCTTTCTTGATTATTTTCTGTACCTGTCTGAAGCATTTTAAAGATCCATGCACCTGAACCCCAAGTCCCTTTCAACATCCATTACATTTAACATCAGATCATCTAGATCGTCATTGCCTGGAACTTGCACATCAATGTTAATTGCCACTTAGCAGCCCAGGCCAACATGTCGTGCACAACTTGATGGACAGCTTCTTTATCGGAGAAATTCTAAATAGAACAGAACACAACAATCAATAACCAACAGCTCCCCATGTGACCGTATGACAAAGGAATATCAACAATAAAGCAGGTGAAGTTAAATAATGTGGGACACTATTTCTCAAAGTCTTGCAGTAAAACTCTGCAGGTGCAAGTAGCTTACAAATGCAACTATCTTCCTTCCTGCATCTCTGAAACCTAGGTCTCGGCTCCCTGACTACCTGACCCATAGACTGCAATCAGTAAGAGTAGGCAACAGCACCTCCACCGCAATCCTCAATACCTGTGCCCCGCAAGGCCGCATACTCAGCCTCCTACAATACTCCATATACACTCATGACTGTGGCCAAATGCCACTCTAACTGTATCTAGAAGTTTGTTGACAACACCATTGTAGGCCAGATTTCAAACGAGACAATGCAGGAAAAAAATTCAGTATTTAGCAGCATGGTGGAAAGACAACAATCTCTCCTTCAATGTCAGAAAAAGGAAGGAGCTGGTTATTGGCTTCAGAAAGCGGAGCAGAGGGCACGCCCTATCTGCATCAACAATGCAGAGGTGGATATGGCTGAGAGCATCAACTGCCTGGGAGTGATTACCACCAATGTGTCTTGGTCCACCCAGGTCAACGCGACAGTCAAGAAAGCACAACTTTGTCAGAGGTTAAGGAAATTTGGCACGTCCATAAAGATTCGATTTTTTATAGATGCACGACAAACTATTCTATCTAGATGCTTCACCAGTGGTTGGCAACATCTTTACCCAGGACTGCAAGAAACTTCAAAAAAGTTGTGAAAACGGTCCAATTCATCATGCAAACCAGCCTTCCATCCAGCCTTGGGAAAACAGTATAATCAAAGACCCCTCCCACCCTGGTTATACTCTCTTCCACGTACAAATATTCAAGAACAGCTGCTTCCCTGCTGTTATCAGACTTTTGAACAGACCACTCAAATGTTAACTCGGATCTCCCTCTGCACCTGGAACATTGTATTTTGAACTGTTTTGCCACCATGATGCACTTTGTACGGTACAATGTGCCTGTACAGTACACATTTTTCACTACGTGACAACAATAAATCAATCGGTTCATGGTCATGCTTGGTCCGAAGCTGTAATAAAATGTGAAGCAGAGACACTGGCAGAATCAAAACAAAAGCATTAGTGTGCAGGTTATTAGTGAATAGCTACTCAATAGAATTTGTCACAATTCCTTATAATCATTTGTAAAAGATTGGGTGGGAGCACGCCAATGCGACAACAGCTGGCTGAATTTATGCGTTCTTTGAAAGTAATTAACAAATACATTAAAACCTTCATATGAGATGGTAAAACAGCAAAATCCAATTAAAATCACGTTTCTGCAATAAAGGCACGTTATAGCGGAACGCAGGCGCTTCGGCTCACTGTAATCAGGAGCAGTGCATCAGCAAAATCAGGGCCTAAAGTTAACTCAGCAGATACAGTAAACATAAAAGCAAATAGACACACGAAATCCTGCAAGTTGATCTTTCCAATTGGGCAGAAAGTTTATTGTGTCACAGGAGATGGAGGCAGCAGCACTCTTTATAAAATGGCTAATACTCATGGTTAGAAGCAGAGTGGGGTCCAGGGTGCAAAGACAACAGGACCAATAGTGTCAACCATTTAACACCAATTCAATACTACACTCTCCAGCAGCATCGCCGTCCCAGCCATGATAACAAGGTGTGGAGCTGGATGAACACAGCAGGCCAAGCGGCAAAGGAGCAGGAAAGCAGCCACTTGCCCCTCCCAGTAACTAACCACATCCCATCCTGTCCTGCCCTTCCCAGTAACTAGCCACATCCTATCCAGTCCTACGCCCCCCCCGAAAACCCTTCCCT
>JAHRHZ010000047.1:3736476-3794396 GCA_024137785.1 Ginglymostoma cirratum | reverse complement strand
GTGAGAAGGAGGAACATCATCTTCAGCCTGACAGAATTGTACAGCATCAGGCAGAACAATCCAGACAGGACTTAATTGTCACATAAATGGAAATTGCTGGCAAAACTCAGCAGGCCTGGCAGCATCTGTGGCGAGAAAGCAGAATTAACGCCTCAAGTCCGTCGACTCTTTACCAGGACTTAACTGACACCTGCTTCAAATTGATGTGAGTTGTGTGAAGTGAATGTAGATTGATTGTAATTTGAATGTAGATTAATTGTAATCAAAAGGTAAACAACCCCATTATTCTGAGAAGCAAATGCAGCCTGATTTGAAATTATTTCTTCACTTGTCCTGTTGTTCAATAAAAGTTAACATTCTCAACTATTTGAATGCTTTCCAACATGTGCTTCTCCCACTTTGAACAATGACAAGATGTTATGCTGTGCTGGGCATTAAGAGAAAGCGTAGAAATCCCTGAGACAGGGTTCTGACATGGTATGGGGCAGACGAGGGGTAACCTGCGTAGCTTGATTGCTGTAGCTGTGTTTATAATAACAGTCAGACAGGTGCTGATGTAAAACAGCAATACATTTATGAATGTGCACTTGTATTTGCCATGAAATTCCATTTGTGCCACCTACATGCCTTGCCTTTAGATGTGCTATGAAGAGCCAATAGTGGCATGCAGCAAATGACCTCATGCACAGCTAGGCTCTAAATATGGTTCCAGTGGTGTAAATCCTACAAGGTCCCAGCAATGGCAAGTAGTTCCATCACTTACAGTGCAAGATAGTGTGGGTGTAGTGCATACTTAATGAAGTGAGCAGCAGAGAATTGAATGAGATCACTCACTAGAGCCCACGAAGAGAATGTAAATTCTTTGAAATAAACAACCAATTTTGGTAAATTTCAGCCCAAAGGCTTACTTGTCGTTATAAATAACTGGAAAGGAGAGGATGTTGTATGTGTAACTTGCCTTGAAGAAAGTTAACCTTTAAACACTCTATGCGCTGTGCATGTACAATTGGTGATTCTGCCTCATAGTTAATCTACTCTGGATTTGCAAATTACACATAGAAATCAGTTGGTTTGCTTTAATGTCTCTTCATAACACTTAATGTGTTTTACTGCTTTAAATAAACTATAGAGTTAATCAATCCTTGATGAGCAATTGATTATTCAACCTTTGTCATTAATATGAGACCACACGTTATTTCATCTGTAAACTTCAGGTCATCCAAAATACTGCTGCATGTGTCTTAATTCTGATCAAGTCTGGTTCACTCTTCGTTCTTATGTTATTGACTTAATTTGGTTCCCAGTTAAATAATACCTTGTTTCTTAAAAAAAAAATTCTTGTTTCCAAATCTATCCATGGCTTGTCTCTCACTATCTCTGTAATCTCTTTCAGCCCCACAACCCTCTGTTATATCTGCGCTCTTCCAATTCTTATCTCCTGAACATTCACAATTTTTATTACTCTGCCATTGCTGTCTGTACCTTTAGCTACCTAGGTTCTTAGCTCTAGAATTCTGTCCTAAAATTTCTTTACTTCTCTACCTCCTTTGAATCACTTCTTAAAATCTATACTTTAACTAAGTTTTTGATCATTGGTCCTAATGTATGTCTTCTTATGTGACTTGGTATTACTATGTGAAAACTACAATAAAGCTATTGTTGTAACTGTGCCTGACTTGGATAGCTTGATGTTTAGGAGTACAAACCCTTGAAGTATTGTCACTTGTGTAATTTAGGAAATGCAGCAGTAAATTTGTGCACAGTGAACCTCAACAAACAGCAATATGATAATGACCACATCACGTTTTTGCGATGTCAGTTGATGGGCAAATACTATCCAGAACACCAGGATGACTCCACCACTGTTCTTCAAAATAGCAAATGGTATTTTTCAGATCCACTTGAAATGGTAGATTTTAAGAAGCATCTCGTAATTGACCAAGCTTAATATCACCGTCTGGCCTTAGTGCTTAATTTCATTTTTTATAATCCTGTGAATCATGTTGGGATGGTTTATTAGGTCAAGGACGCTATTTACATATAAGTTGTTGTTGAAATATGATCCATCCTGTATAATCTTCCTTGACAATTCTAACATCCCTGTTCAGACATAATCGTTAGAATGGAAAATTTCTTCAAATATACGAAATTTTCCCTGTCTCGCTAATTTTCTTCCCAACCCAAATTATTTTAAGCCAGATTGCAGGAATGCTGAGGATTTACAAGGAAGGTTGCATGTTTTGAAAGCAAGGAATTTGATACTCATTGTGAACCAGAAATGTACAGACGAACTGAAGCTGAGGGGTTGTTTGCAAGTGAAGTTGATTGGTGTGGATGAGTGGCCAGTTGTCAATGACGGAGGTCCTGTGGCTGGCAACAACTATTGATTATCAGGTAGCTGAACAGCCTGGGCAATGAACAAGGCAGTCAGACCAGAAGTGAAACCAGCAGGTCTGCAAACAAAACAACTCTCGACCTGTTCTTCCTCTCACCTATCCCCTCCTCCCACCTCAAGCCGCACCCCCATTTCCTACCTACTAACCCATCCTGCCCCCTTGACCTGTCGTCCTCCCTAGACTGACCTATCTCCTCCCCACCCCCCCACCTACACTCACCTTTACTGGCTCCATCCCCGCCTCTTTGACTTGTCTGTCTCCTCTCCACCTATCTTCTCCTTTATCCATCTTCTATCCGCCTACCCCTCACTCCCTATTTATTTCAGAACCCCCTTCCCCTCCCCCAAGTCTGATGAAGGGTCTAGGCCTGAAACGTCAAGCTTTCCTGCTCCTATGATGCTGCTTGGCCTGCTGTGTTCATCCAGCTCTACAACCTTGTTATCTTGAACTCTCCAAGTTCCCTTCAATAAGCCACTTTAAACTTGAAAAAAAAAGTTTCTCTTTCCTTCAGCAGATGCTACAACTTATGACTTTGAATTGAATAAGTTAGAGAACTTTCGTAAGTGAACCAGCTACCCCGTGCCTCATGCAAACCAGTGGAAGCATTCTGGAAAATGTTGAGGAGAAATCTTTAGACTGGCAAGAACCACCGTAACAGGTTTTGTGAACAAAGACTATGGAACCGTTTTTCTAGTTTTCTCTCTACCGCCATTTATCCTTGTCTTTTTGTGCATCTGGAAGGAGAAAGTTTGTAAGGGGTTTTGAGTTTTAATTTTTTGCATTCACTTCATTTAATTGTTGACCCGTAGCTAGAATATATTTACCTGTAATAAACAGGATTTTTCATTAATTACAGAAACCTGGACTGTGCTTTCTATCAACTTGGGTCTGAACATAAGTAATTTGAGGATCTTTGCTTATTTTCTTTGAAAAGTTTAACAGTTATGGTGACTGGGAATAGCAAGGCTTGACATCCAGTATGCCATCCCAGTAAGGTGAGGCAATTAACTTTCCTACTTCATTATACTCCGTAATCTATTACAGTCAAAGCTATCAGTTCGCATTTGCATAATAATCTCCTGTGTGGCAACCTAATGTTTTAAGAGATCTAAGTACACTAACAACATCCACTGTCTCCCCATTACCACCTTCTTGTTACATCCTCAAAAAAATCTCAACTGATTCACCAAATCTTTCCCTTTCATAAACCCTTTTTGACTCTCTTTAATCATGCCATGCAAAAGTACTCTCTCTCTAAAACTGCACATCCTCAGCCTTTTTGACTATCACTCATCTTTTCCAAAGATTTCTGAATCACTGTGAACATGCAGATATGTACATAACTCTCTTAAATTTATCTGTTGCCCTGTTACCACAATTCCTAATAATAGTTTAGCAATTTTCCAACATCTAGCCCATCCTGCCTGATGTCAGACTCAACTCCCTTGACATACTGGGACTCTGACAGGGGGTCACAGCTGAACCAAGAGAAGCAGGAACTCACACAACTGTGGGTCCCAACACTTAGCTCCAAGTCTAAACCTAATCACATTTGTCAGGTGAAGACAGGACAAAGGTTCCACAAAAGGTAGGAGATGCAATGGGGCCACTGCACCTTCATGTTGGATTCAGCTAGTGTCTCACTGGAGTGAGAGGCTGGTAAATTTTCAGAGTTGCAAATATTAAAGTGGTTTGGACTGCTTCTGTCTAGACATTTGTATAGGACAATGACTCGAAATTGCATATGAATTACCGAATTAAAAAACATAATTAGACAACACAACTGCAACTTGTTGAAATAAGTGCATGTAAATAGGCAGCTGCCCTATACATGCTGAAGGAGAACCCCTTCAATAATGATCTGCACTACCCATATCACTCTCAAAAAGCTATTTGATGAAGAGATCAACTGCACCAGCTCAGTCTTCTACAAACTACAGCTGCAAGGCTTGACAAAGACCTCAATAAATCAACAAAGTCCTGGCATACACACAGTTCTCATCACATTCCTGCAAATCAGTGAGTCATGAACTGTATCAGTGACGCATGAGAGCTTCAGAGAAATTCAACCAACTATGGCTCCACTGCAGCCTCAGGATTCAATGGAAGGCCCAAACAAACACTAATGTCTGATTGTAGATTTGGTTTCAAGGTGGACAAAGCTCCTGAAAAATCAAACATGGTGGAGTGGACACTATCTTTGGATGGCTGAAAAGCATCTCACCAGCCGACTCCTGTTTTCTCAATTTTTAAATGGCCAGCAGTCCAAGTCAGGACAATCAGAATACTATAAAGACACTTTGAAGCTCTTGCTAAGAGGCAACAGTATTGGCATTAATGACTGGGAGGAGGTAGCTACCAACTGTCCAAAATAACAACGACCTGTTAGTCAAACTGCATCATGTTTTAGATTCAAAGGTCTCAAAGACGAGGCAGGGAAGGAAAGAAAAGGAAGAAACTCCTACGCCCTGGATCCCACTGCTGTGGGACATCAGCTCTCTTAGCACAAAGATCTGCAGGTCAACAATTAGGTCTTTATGTGACTGACCAGGCTATGTCAAAAGCTCATAACCCTGAGTGGATGCCAACCTCAAATAACGACGATCAACATTTCCTACAATGCCAATTAGCTCAACAGTACTTCTTTCCCTATGGACAGTTATAAACATTTCTGAAGAAGGGTCACCCATTATGAAACCTTAACTCTATTTTCTTTCCATAGATGATGCCAGGCCTGCTGAGTTTCTCCAGCAATTTCTGCTTTTGTTTCAGATCTCCAGCATTTGCAATTCTTTGTTTAATTATAGAAACACTGCTCCTTTCAAAAAGCACAAACACCAATCTATCTTTTCTACTTATTTACATAATTCAATTTCTTGTCAGTGTTCTGGAGCATCATCTTCCGTAGCAAATTAATCCAGAGGTGGAAATGAGATGGGATTAGGATTACATTATATCTCAGGATTCACTGATGACCCATGATGCAAACAATATTTAAATAATTCAAGTTGCATATATTGCTTATAATTGGGATTGACAGTTTTCTCAACATTGATATGGTAATTGTGTCCTTTGTAATTTTTCCCCCTCAAAATCCAGTATTGTGTATTTAAACAGTGAAGAAAAACATTATCACATGGCTTTGAATTATGGTGACAGTGCTGATTCTTCTTTTGCAAGATTTGCTACATTAGCTTTGTCACTACAGCAATAAATTAGACAGAGGTGTCTCCATTCTTTAAGTTGGATAGATGAATGCAAAGACATCTTCACCTCAACATTTGATGATGCATCAACACTTGACGAATCCACTACAAGCTCACATTTAACTTGACTTCCTTTACAACTCATTTCCTTCACACTCTACTTAACCCCTAACCAACTTATACTTTTGGAACTTATTTCTTCAGTTAAACACAGTGTTGCACTATCAATCGGTTCCTTACTTCAGGCAGAGTTCTCCTATTTTGCAAAACTACTCTCTAAAAATGCACATCCTCAACCTTTTTGACTACCACTCATTTGTAATCTCCTTTTCCCAAGATCTCTGAACATCCAGATATGTACACATCTCTCTAAATTTACCTAAATGCAATCATTTCAACCCTATTTGCAACATCAAGATATATTTGAGAATTCAATAACAACAGGTTATCCTTCCTTATCATTCTACATTCTATGCTTATTTCAACACAATTAATCACTTGATCCCTTCCACCAACATTCTTCTGGGATCCATCTTTCTAGCGTTATCCTTAGTTTGTTTAATTTCTAACTATATTAGCATTGCCCTCATTCACTCAGTCATCTTGAAAGTGTCATGGAGTTCCATTCTGAAAGCTTCCTGCTCAGGCTATGTGATACCTTCAATTGCATGATAAGAATTGCTCCATCTTCCAGAGATGTGTTAATGATACTCAGCTCTATCGCTGTATCATCACATTTGATCAGAACGTCATCCAAACAGCAAAGCCAGAGTGATGCAAAAGTCCCCACCAACTCCACAGTAAGCTTGTCAAGCCTCCACCATTACACACCGTCAAAGAAAAACCTCACCACCTCCACAGATTTTTGTTTACATCATTGTCACTTTTAGGCTGAATTTTAACTCTTTATTAATAGACCTCCCCCTCACTCTATTCTACAGAAATGGGAAACTGTCCAAAAATTTTGCCATCCCACACCATCTCGCCATCTGCATTTCTTTTCAAATGCTTTTCTTAAACTCCTCTAGCTTGTTAGTCCTTTGCCATTGTCAAAAAAGTTTCCTCAGAACTTAGATTTGGATTATTACTTGGAGTTATTTTCCCTAATTGTTCTTCAGCTTTTCTGATTCTGTAAATATTGGGTTATTTACCATGTTGAAAATATTGTAGTTGTACAAGTTGTTATATTTCATTCAGGAGAATATTAAAATTGTAATGAAAATTCATAGTGACTATTAAGGATGGTAGGATCAACCCACAGAAAAAAAGAATTATTTAAACTTGGTCGCTAGAATTTTCTTCACTGTCTTTGTGCTATGGAGGGGAACTTAGCTATTAATGATTTTCATTGAGTCAGACTTATTAGATGATGCTATGTATGAATAATTAGTGAGAAAAATGTGGTGTTGCCTTTCAAAATTAAATAACCTGCGAATTAATTGTTTAACATCACATCAGAAGACTGACCACTCGGACAAGAAACTGACAGCATGAGTTCGAACCTTTGGTTTGGAGGGGGAGGGGGTGATTGTGGGCGGAGTGAACATAATAAGAATTGTGTAAATTGCTCCACTACATTGTTGGACTAGTTTAGGAAAGACTAGTTTCTCGGGGAACAATATGCAAAGACTGAAATCTTAACAATGAGAATCTAATACTTCTTTGCACACAGTCACAGATAGACAGACAGACAAAGAACTTTACATTTGTTTTGTACATTTGTGTATTATTCATGTCAAAAGAAATACAGAGTATGATTTTACATAACGTTATGCTACATAATAACACTAAACAGGACAAAAATTACCTGTGCAATAAGTGAAACATTAATTTAAATATTAAATAAAAAGACAAATAAAATAAAACATTTAAACACTAAACTATTTCTGGTTTTTACTATTGCAACACATCCAATAAAGTGGTTTGTGACTTCCATTGTAACAGTACAGATAATATCAGGATATCATGGTTTTCATTCCAGTCTACTGTTCCATTTAAGTACAAGGGAGTTTATTCAAAACACTTACACAAGACTGGTCCACTGTCTAATAGGTGCTGGGGCTCTAAAAGACTAGTACCAATAAATTCTCACAATCATGTATTGTGCATTATTTTATTTCCATTAATTAGCTGAACATGTGCCATTCTCCAGAAAACAAAACAGGAAAAATGTCCTAAAGAATACAAATGCTTCTAACATCGTGCTGAAAAATGAGGATTTGTTGGAATCTCTGTATAAGATTTTAATTCATACGCAGCACCACTGTCAACTTCCATTGACTTTCGAGAAAAAAGGAGTCTGACATCTCTATGGAGGTAGATCTTTCCAGATTTAGAACTCTGGAACCTGGAACACAAAATATTTACATTATTCATTCATTGAATATCTATTTGTAATATATAGAAAAAGGTTCCATTTTTATAAAATTCATTCGCGGGATGAGGGTGTTGCTGGCTAGGTCAGCGTTTATTGTCCATTCCTAGTTGCCCAGAAGGCAGATTATCTGCCTACCTTCAAGAAAATATTGATATTGACAAATTTACCCATTATAACAATTTGTGGAATTGTTCACAAGAGCAGAGATTGGGTGGGAAAGGTCTAAACGCCCATAAATAAGTCAAATGTTTTAATAAATAATGAATTCAAATGTTGCAGTGATCGCCTAAAATCTCTGGCCTAGCAAACTTTGAAGCAAAAAATGTGGGAGAGCACTAATTTCAATTTCGAAAGTTCATTTGGTGTCGATGGATCTTGGTGGACTGATAAAGGAGGAGGAGGAGGAGGAGGAGGAGGAGCCATCCCCTCTTGGCTTTTATTTTCAAAAACCTGTTCTAAAACCTAGAACTTCATTTTTCAAATGCTTTTATGAACTTGACCATTACGATTCAACTGTAACTACACTTCAAAAAAAACACTTGGCTGGCTGTGGAGTGCTTTGGGATATCATAAAGCTGCTAAAGGTCCTAATCACAGCTCTGTATAAATCTAAGTCTTCCAATTATAAAAGAAACCCCATGATTAACCAACAACACAAGGACAAAATTTTCTTTCCACTATCCTTGCACTCTTTATGTGATGTTGGCCCACAGCAGTAATTATCAGTTTCAAATGTGGAATTGTATGTGATGGTTCAATGCAAAATTATCATTTTTTTAAAATAAAAATAAAACCTGGAAACAAACTCAAATAGAAGTGCAGTATAATTACTTCATTAGTGATAGGAGTAAGTTCCCTTCAAGATCTTGTACTTCATTTTGAGAATTATGTAAGTCTTCCTCAACTAGAACTCAATCTTTGAACACTAAAACTGCTCAAATGGAAGGACTGGATGGGGGAAGAAAAAAATTGTAAGATATAACACAAGTAATTTTCCTCCATTCTATATATTTTGTATATTGTTTTGAATTGTTTCTTTTTTGACTCCAGAAGTGTTTGTGCCTTTAGCCCATTTCTTAGTAGTTCTGGATGGCTGAGCTCCATGATTTACTATGTGGTAATTTTAAAAAATTAACTCATGGGAAGTTTGTGTTACTGGCTGGGCCGGCATTTATTTCCCATCCTTACTTGTCATTTTAGAAGGTGGTGACGAGCTGCTTTCTTGAACTGTTGAAGTCCAACTGGTGTGGGTGGATCCACACCAGTTCAAGGACTTTTACCCAGTGAAACTGAAGATATGTAGAGGAACATGCTAATGGTGGTGCTCCCATGTAACTTCTGTACTTCTCCTACTACATGGTAGCGGTCATGCATTTGGAAGGTGCTGTCTAAGGAACCTCAGTGAATTTCTGCAGTGCATCTTGTAGATAGTACACATTACTGCTACTGAGCAAAGATGATAGAGGGACTGAATGTTTGTGTATTTGATACCAGAGGGTTGTTGTAGGTAGAAAACAAATCAGAGAATATTGCTCTAGTCAGATCTGAAATATACATATAGCATTCTGCCAGAAGAATTCACTCCACAATATTTTCCTACCCCCTTTTTCACACACCAGCAAATTGGAGTTAGGGCTATTATTTACACAATTAAGTTTATTGCTACCATAAAAATCACCAGTGCTGCTGTTTTATGCAGGGATAGTCCTTCTAATGCTACAAAAGTGAGCAATTGATGAATTTAATTCTATAGCTACAACTTAAGCATATTTTCTTGACACCAAAGTTCACATTTATCTTGGAAAACCAAGCATTAAAATCAAAGAAACGTACTGGTGCTGAAGGTATTATTAGCTACCTTTCCATAATATTTTTAGATTTAAATGGAAAAAAAGCCAAATTTTGCACATTTTGCATTGAGAACAAAAAAAATGTCATTGAAAAGAATCTCCATTTTAGGAAACAAGTTTGTCAGATACAATCTGGTGAAGAAATGGGGAAAATTAAGTAACTTCTTGTCCAATCTACCCGTATTGTTTTGTCAGTGAACACAAATTGCTGTGAAAATTGTCTGTTAGAAATGAAAGTTTGCAGCACATAAATCAGTAATCTGGTTATTACAACAGCAATAGGCAATACAAAAAAATCCTGCTCACCAATAAATTCTTTTCATACCGCTCAGTAAAATTCTGCATCAGTACTCAAATCAACTGAATAATTAATTCATTCATTCTAGAGGAAGAATAATACTGATGACAAATCTATTTGAAATCTTACAACTGGGTAAATCTGGCTCACAGGTACAAAACAGAATAAAGACCACGTTTACTTAAGTTAGACGTCACATGACGCCAGGTTATAGTCCAAACAGGTTTATTGGAATCAGAACCTTTCGGAGCATAGCCCTTTCATCAGGTGAAGTGAGCGAAGCACACAGTCACTGAATTTATAGGCAGAGAGACCAAGGATCGTGCTGGTGCTGTACAGTTTTAGATTACGTAATACTCTGGTCAGACCCTCAACATGTGACTCATATACCTATCATGTTATTTCAGTCATTTGAGTTTGTCTCCAGCACCACTTTATTTTTAATTTTTCATATTATCTCTCTGCCTTATTTAATCAGATTATAGGGTTATTCAGCTGTTGACATTTTACTCACACCATCTGACGCTTTTGATCACCTGTAGAGACTTATTATTCAACACTCCACTCACACCATTTATGTGATCTTTCGATCTCTCTGCCTATAAATTCTGTGCCAGTGTCCTTCTCTCTCACTTCATCTGACAAAGGGGCTACAGTCCAAAAGCTTGTGATTTCAAAGAAACCTGTTGGACTATAACCTGGTGTCGTGTGACTTCTGGCTTCGTCCACCCCAGTCCAACACCAGCACCTCCACATCACATTTATTTAAAGAAGTCGATAAATCACTCAGTCACAACACAGCAAAGTTGCTTTCCTAGATCAAGGATTGAATTGAAACTCAAGTACCAATTGGACATCCGCCCTTAGCGAGACAAGTCTTACTCTAGTTCCAAGATTTCAGCTGCAACTTATCAGTTCAGATTTTATGAATCCAAAGGACAATATTCTCTTAGATCTGCAATGGAAATATTATGTGGATGTAGTATCATTGGCTTTATTTCAGACTAGGCCTTTGGTATGTTATTAGGTCTGTGTAGGAGGAACTTGTACTATAACTGTGATTAAGCAGACTTTTGAGTGCGTGATTCAGATACTGGGTTAATTAGACAAAAAAAAATCATGCAGTCATCTTTCCTCCCCCTACATGGCACTTGTATACACTCATGGTAACTTAACAACAGCAGCTAGAAAAACATATATGCAATACAGATGCATGCTACTATACAGAAGAGAAAGACTTCACTAAACAGAAGTCTTGAACAACAACATGCTAGTTCCCACCTCCATCTAGGCATTAATTTGACTTTAATCAGTGTTGAAAGCATTGATTTGGGGGTCATTGCACAACCATGAAGTTCACTTAAAAATTACTGTTCCAGTTTTGTCCTAGGCTAAGGAATAACGAGTTGTGTGTGCTTTCTAGTTTTAATCATGTCCTGGTTAAAATAACAAAAACACAAGCCGGGTTTCATGTTCGTTTCCAATGGTGTCTGTCAGTCAGTTCTATAATAATTATTAAAAAACTCAAGGATTTTATTACTTTATTTCATGAAAAATAAACAGATTTTAAAATCTGAAGGTTTCAAATCCTTTGGATACTAACATAATTGAAGGTTGTTATTTTGCACAGAAACCAAGTAAACTATGAACAACATAAAACAAAGAACTGCGGATGCTGGAGATCTGAAACCGAGACAGAAATTACTGGAAAAACTCAGCAGGTTGGGCAGCATCTGTAGGAAGAAAGCAAATTTTACGTTTTAAGTCCTGTTCTGATGAAGAGTCACCAGACTTGAAAGGTTAACTCTGCTTTCTTCCCACAGATGCTGCCAGACCTGCTGAGTTTCTCCAGCAATTTATGTTTCTGTTTCAGAACTATAAATAATTCACAGCTATCCAAGCAAAGCCCATTACAAATACCATAGTTATCACTCCAAGATCAACTGCAATATAACTTTGAAGCATTCTATTTTTATGGTTACCTCAAGTGGACGAGGTAGCGAAGTATCCTTTCCTCAGTCTGAATTACATTTTCTTTATTGGCATGTCCAAGAGTTTCCCGTTTCACTGGAACTGAAAATGTCCTCTGTCGTAGGAATGTCTGGTGATTGGCTGGCATCTCTCTCAAATCATAAATCACCACAAACATCTTTACCACTGTCTTGTTCGGGTTAAATAAGGTCTGAAAAACAATTTACTCCATCAGCTTTAGAAATAGATTAGAGGTTTGTATTACATTACTCAAAAAATAACAAAAGATTGCATGGCATTAATGAATTTAATCAAAAGCAGAAATAACATGCATAAAATGTGGTGACATGTTTATGAAATCAAGGCAAAGTGATTTCAATACCTGTTCACACTACACATATAACCTATTTCATATAATATTGGTCATCGATGGCAGTACAATTAAATTTATGAGGAGTTCTTTCTACAAGCACGATTACTGTTTGCCTCAGAACATGGAGCAACTGAGGTTAAGCATACATGCAAGAAACATCTTCCCCTTTGGAAATAGCAGGTTAAGCTCAGAAACACAAGATATGAATTAATGGCATAGTGATGACTGTCCTGAATTTTTTAAGGATTCTCAGAGGTGTGATGGAGCAGGCTTGACTACACTTACTGCATCGTCCATTGAATCCCAATAGTGTTGAAACAGGCCATTTGGCCCAACAAGTCCACACCGACTCTCTAAAGAGCATCCCATCTGGACTCATCCCCCTACCCTATCCCTGTAACCCTGCATTTTCCCATGGCCAATCCACCTAACCTGCACATCTGCGAACTGTGGGAGGAAACTGGAGTGCCAGCAGAAACCCACACAGACATGGCGAGAATGTGCAAATTTTAGACAGTTGCCCGAGGCTGGTATTGAACCCAGGTTCCCTGGGCTGTGAGGCAGCAGTGCTAACCACTCGGTGTGGTCCTCAGTGTGAAGACTGGCAAGTCTCAGGAAAGTGGTAGAAAATCACATTTGCATCCCACCGTTGAGTACCTTGTGCTAAACCTCCAGAATATTGAATTATCACCTTCCTCTAATGTCACACAGCAACTTATTCTAAAAGGCAAAGAGTCCAAAAATATAGGAGCTTTTACACATCCAATTATAAACCTTTTGCATTTCACAAAACAAAAATAGATCCACAATATATGAGCACGAGTAATCTTAGTTTCCTTAAGGTCACATCGAGAGATAATAGTAAAATACATCAGCTTGCAATAATCTGAGAAAACATTACTCTTAAAACAAATGTTATATCCTGTATGAGGCCCTGTGTTTCCACACTACTTTCAGGAGTCAGCCTCCCATATTTCACTCTTACAGCTAACCTGTAGCTAATGCAGAAAATTAAATCACTAGAATGCAGTTCTGTGTGGGATGCCTCATTTAGTAGAGTATATGTCAATTTGGTTTGGTTCTTTCACAGGAGGCCAGTGCCAACGAAATGCTGTATTGTTGCATGTACCAATCATTAGAGGGGACTTCAAATCAAAGCCACATCAGCATTCAGGTGCTTTCGATGATCCACAAAGCAATGTGAAGACAAACATAGCATTCTCCATTGTCCTGGTTAGTGTTATTTTGCCAAGCAACTTCAACTTCTTTCATTTATAGATTAGCTTGTATCAAAACTGATGTCCTTGTTATCAGTACTTCAACAAGTGCATTTCAAAAGTAATAGGGTATATTGGGATTCTCTGAGACAGTGATTAGGGACTAACTAAATTAACTACTTCCTTCTCTATCAGGCTTGCAAAGCTATACACAGCAGTAGGTCATTCCTTACAGGCACTTAAAAGCGAAAAGTGGGGGGGGGGGGGGGGGTGATAAAACTGATTTTGAAGTACCAAACAAAAATAACAGCTTAATTGAAAACATTTCCTAGTGCATTTTCATTAATATTTCAATGAAAGCTTTTCGTTAACATGTTGAAACTAATGAATAACCCGGCAACCATTACAGATCTAATTTCTATTCCCAGTAAGCCTAGGAAACCACCAAGGGATATTGCAGCTTAAGTTGGTTCCTTGTACTATCATACTATGTATGTGAAATATTCCATACATCTGAACAGCAATTAGCAATATAGATAGAATCCCAACCTAACTTACCACTTGTATTGTTCCTGATGAAGGTACTCGATAGCCTCGTTTTCCCAAGGTTTCCAAATTAATTACACCCTACAAATAAATAATCATCAATTCAAAACAGGTTGCTTCAAAAGGAACATTAAATTAGCAAAAATAATCAAATAACTTTTTACTGATAAGAATCAATATCAACATACCCATAAAGAGCAAAAATTAACAAATAAATAAATGAGTGATTTACCAGTCTGAGAGATATGGGTCCTAACCAAATACTGCTACACCATGACCTTGATCACAAGTCTTTAACTACAGGAATGTGTAATAACACATACCATGTAGGGTGATGGTGCATTATCATCAGAGACACTGTAGAATGACACTTCAACTGGAAGAGTCATGTGACTGGGACAGAATGTTCCACTCGCTCCCACCTCAGCGGTAAAACCAGCAACAGATCCTAAAGGTTCCAAGCGGAAATTCAGGATGGACTCCTGTGAACATTCAAAGACATGTTAGCCTTATCAGGCAATTTGGATCAATTTACATAGTTTTGGTCTTATTTTATAAACAATATAGCTCAGTAAACAACCACACAATATATGCGACCAAGTTAATGCATTAATCATGTAAATATCCACAAAATCCCACCATTGAATAAAAGTCTCTTAATACAAATAATCCACCATAAAATTAGTTCCATTTTCTTATGTTTCTATTTAATATCTTATGAAATAAACTGATGCAGTCTGGAAGCCTGAAAGGTGTATTCCAATTTTGGAAGCTCCAAGGGTAGTCATAATATGTTTAAGCTGCATTTAGAAATTATGATACCATAAGAACTGCTCAATTTATTTGTAGCCCTCCATGCATTCTTATATAGGTCCATAAAGAAATCTGATCCTAACAAACAGAATTATATGTTTCTATACTATTTTGCATCATACATCTGCTTCATTTTTTAAATGTAATTATTTTCTGCCTGGATTAAAATTTTGTAAGGCTTTACAAAATATTTTAATGTTAATATATATGAAATTCAATTCTTAGTAAAATCAGGATGTTTCTATGGCTGTTTAAAATAGTTCAGGAAAAATGGAGTGTTTAATTTTGAGTTGGAATTGACATACATTCTGGTAATGAGCCAAACAACATGAGACTGTCTCTTGTTGCTGTTAAAACGGTCATAATGTTAGATACTAGATGCATTAATACAGAGAAACTGGGATATTAGCATAAACCACTGCTACATTTTGCTCTGGTGCGTTACATCCATTTGACTGATCAAAAAAGAAAGTAAATTTGGTGAAAATATGTTATTATTTATAAAGACCTTGTCAATGTGCACTCAAACGAGGTAGGTTTCCACTGGGGCCAACTGAAACAACAGTTGTAGTAAACTCAGGCTCTGTAGGTGAACAAAGTCACTGATGCAGCTAATTTCTCCATGAAGTATCTGTTTAATAAAGATTTTGCTGCAATCGTTCTATTAACAAGTTGAGTGACAGTTTGGTAGAACAGGACTATCTTGGAGCCAAGTATTTACAGAAAACCAAGAATCTGTCTCACCAACAATTTCATGTTTATTGCATCACTGTAACGCTTTAATAAACTGAGCATTATTTGCCTGTTAGCACCTTAAATAGATGAGCAGCAAATGGTTTAAAAATCCCAATGCAATGCCCAACTGTACAGTCCATTTCCTCTCATAATGAAATCAACACTTCAAAATTGTGTGCGGATGAATTACTGCAAACAGCAAAACAAAAAGCCTGAACCATGAAGCTGACAGTTTAAGCACTGTTTACGTAATTTTGGACATGAATTGTAGTTTAATCTTTTTCTTAATTTCTGCTTTTAAAAGCCTATCTGTTTCACTAATATCCTTTAGGGAAGTAAATCTGTGATCCTTACTCAGTCAGGCCTGCACATGACTCCAGATGGAGAGCAGTACGGCTAACTATTATCTGGACTCTGAAAATGGTGAACTGTTCAGTTCAAGGGCAACTAAGAACACACTTTGGCTGAAATATCATGAGTTTATAAATCAACTTTTGAAACGTGCAAATACTATAAATTTTCTGTTCTGTTTAATTATTTTTAAATTCCCAATATTTAGAGCTGGAAGAACACCATTGTTGCTTTACTGTTTTTGGATGTAGGGAGATGTACAATTATTATTATTACAGACAAAACTTGATTAGACACATTTCTGCTGGCAAGATTATCATAAAGTAAATCAAAGGATGAACAGTTAGTAAACATTACTGAATCAATTCACCAAGAAAGAAAGGAAAAATAACCGGTGTTTCTATTCTTCACTGTTAAAATTAAAAATTGCAAGTCTTTCACTCCTCATTTCTAGTTACAGAAAATAGTCCTCAAAAGAATTTTTGGCTTCTAAATATCAGAGCTGTATTCTATGCGATTCTGATCGATATTTAAGATATGGACTAAAAAAATCTCTAGTTTAGCAGATTTCAGATTACTGTGTATAAAACTAACAGTAAAATGTCCATAATAGATTCCTGTTTATTTTTGTAGTTTATGTTTGTTAATGTATTGTAAGATCAGCAAGACCAATAGCAATTATTTGGGCAAACCATCGTTGCAAATCACAATACCATTAAGATCATTTTGTGGATTCTAGACTCAAATGCACGTGCAACAGCCAAGCAGGCTTATGACATATAACATCAAAATATGCACCACATTGTAGTCTCAAAATATTATCCACAAAAATCGGCAAAAGAATTAAAAGTATGATTTTAAAATGTATATTAATACACACAAAATATAAGCAGAAAGCACGCTGAGAATCGGTCATGTAAGGAAAATATAAACAAGTGACAGATTTTATTTGAAGCACGTATTTGTTATGCAGCTTGACTTAATTAGCTCTTTTCCACGTACTAAGTTTTCTCAGATGTTTCCTCAATATATCATCAAAAATTCCAGTTATGAAGTGCAACATTTTACAGATTCTTAATGCTGTTGAAATTGTTGTAATTGACTATTTCCTCCTAAAAATTCAAATGTCATAACACTGCTGAAAATACAGCTAACCGAATTATTACAAACAGGTTAGGAAATATTTCAACATTTCTGCGTTAGTCCTTAATGTCTCTGTTTTTTGTACAGGCTGAAGTTAGAAGTGTGGCCAATTTTGGATGCCATATTTTAGGCAGGATATCCAGGTTGTAGACAGAATGCAAAAGAGGTTCATGGCAGGCTTCAGTTACAAGGACAGACAAGAAAAACAATTGGGTTCTAGTCACTGGATCAAAAAAGGTCAAGATAAGGTCAATAGAGCTGTTCAAAATTATGAGAAGTTCTGTTTAAAGCCAACAGGGTATAGCCATTTGCACTGTTCAAGAAGTTGTTAACCAAATGGTAGGATACAAGACCTTCACCAAAATTATAAATAGTGAGGTTAGGAGAATATGTTTAGACATGGATGACTTCCTATAAAAGTAGCAGCAGCAAAATCAATAAGTTTTAAAATTGAAGGAGCAATAATGTTTACGAGGGTATCAAGGAAGGGCAGGAGAATGAAAAAAAGTTCTTTTGGAGACCTAAACATAAAGATATTGGGTTCAATAGCGTCCTACTAGACTATATATGGCTAATGATAGGATTTCCTTGAAATCTTTTCTTAACCTTGAAACATTTCTCAAGTCACAACTCCTTACTAACAATAAATACTTCCTAGTTTACACTGTGTTAGTAAGAATTGTTGATGTCACAGTAACACCAACAGAAATGAAAAGGGGCTCAATTATACTACAAACAATGTATAATGTACAGACTGCTTGCCTCTCTAACAGCACATAAAATCGGTGCGAGCAATTACTAATTCCAGAAAAATATCATAACTAATAATTTTTTAAAAAGTACTTTCCAAAAATAAGAAAGAAATGTCCTCAATTCTTTTCTCCAAAAATAAATGGACTTGAGATTGAAATTTACAAAATACTGCTTGGAAACCAAGAGTTTTAGACACACAATTTATAACCGTACGCAATCTGTTAATATTCTCCATTGTATCAATCTACATTGCCTGTTACACTTATGTAGCTGTGGTAAGTTACACAACAGAATGAATTATTCAAGTCAAAAGTACTTCAAATTTCATATTTGGTGTGGTTAGAAGTACCTCCTTAATTTTCTGAAGATTCACTTTTTCACTGTGAGAAGAACAAACATCTCCACTTAGACCCATATGGCAAATCATTTCCAAATTGAGAAGTGGGAAAAAACAATTAGCTGTAGCTTCTTGTGCTGTAATTCCTTTATGTCTGGTCACTTTAAAATGGTGAGCTCCTAACAATCTTCTTAACATGTAATCAGAAAATCCTGTCTCATGTATATCAAGAGCATATAGAGTTGTCCTAACTGGCTGAAACAGGCCTAGCTAGTCAGATTCAAGACAGCAAAATTGGTAATATAGATTAATTACTTAAAAGATATTTGAAAATATTTGAAAATATGTAGGACTTCCAGACAGATTTGCTGGCATAAATTAATGTACAGCTATATTATTGTTGAAATCATAGGGGATACCTAGCTTAACACTGACATGACAAGGGGATCGTGCTGCTCTTCCAAGCTATGATACTATCCATTAAAAGCAGAAACCGTTTTGAACAACAACCTACCAGTAACTGTGTTGACACTGCTTATTACCTTTACACAAACAGGTAGGAAACTTGAAGTATTTGTGGCCCTACTCAAATGTTTAACATGGAAAATTCACTTGATCGTATGCCAAACTCTTGCTAGCAGATCTGAGAAATAGTAATTAACACTGGACGTATGAATAGATTTAAACATATCTTGTAAAAGTCATTCACTGGAATGTCAAAAATAAATAGCAGCACCTTGACTCAAAAATATCTCAAAATAAGCTGAACACTAGATCAATTGTTTAGCCTATTTCATTCTGCATGTCTCACGTGGAGTTATGATTTGTACCTCAAAGTTTCCAAGCAGGCTAAGACTAGTTGCTGGTGGAGCACTGACACTCAGGAGCTGCTTCCCTTGGTCAGCATCATTCTCTGGCCTTAAATACGGTCTCCGGCTATAAAAGAAAAAGAAAATATAACATAAAAGCAAATACTCTTTATCCTTTGATACATGAATTTGATACTAGAAGACACCAAACATTGTCCCCTCTGTGCCTTAAATTATCCAAATACTCTGTAAACTCAGAATAAATTGTTAAAATTCAATTAAAATTGAACATTTAAATATTAACCTTTAAATTGGTCCAAATAAATAACCCAATATATTTCTAAACATGTTTCAACAAAACCATCCCACTTTACTGACTGCCTAAGTTGCTTTCCTAAGTAATTATGGCAACAGAAATAATGTGCCTTTGTACTCAGAATTTTACACAGATTCCCCCTCCTCCAGCTTTCAGTCCTTTTCATTTCTGTACTTCGAACTTTTGACTGGAGATGTTTATTGATATCCAACATTAATTTCAGCAGAAGTTTTGACAAGTATTTTCATGCACAAAAATACTGAGTCAAAAAAGAAAATGCCACATTAAGCATAAAATTTACAAAATGAAAATTGACTAAAAACGCACCAGCAATTAGCTAGCAGATGGTATTCAACTCTATTGGTGGCACCTTTACTAAGGTACTATTAAAATTCCAAAACACCAAGTTTTTTTTTCCCTTATAGCACTGTATTTGAAAATACATTACATGGAATATCTCACAACAAAGCGTGTGCTATGGAGCAGGGAAAGGTTGGACATGGAAGTGGGCACAGATAGTTTAAATGTATCATAATGAGAAAAGTGGCATCAAGGAGCTCCAATTCAAATGGGTTAAAGAATTACAGAAACAAATCCTAAGATGATTAGAACTACAGCACACTCTCCAGATACGTCATCCTAAATATATCATTCCGATTAAAGCTTCATGTCAACGTTTGTTGATCGTGAAATTGCAAGTTGCATTATAGTCAATTTAAGGAAAGAAATTAATGACGGAGAGTATCTCAGGAAGAACTGCGGAATTGTTAAAAAAAAACAGCCAATTTATATAAATCAGCATTTAACTTTAAATATAATTCATAATTCTCAAGAATTGCCTAATAATTTAGTATGCATCCTGTACGAAAACATTTTCACTTGAATCCTGAAGAATGCCACTTGGTTTTTTTTTTCCAAACTGTAGAAAAAGACACAGAAATACCTTTTGCAAGGTACCCCTTTTAGTCTTTGCAATGAAGTGTCCAGGTCAAAGTATCCCGAATGTTTTTTTCTTGGTGGAACCTTGGTGTACAACAAGATAAATTCTATTAAAAATAAGTTACGCTGACTTTACAGACTCTTTGACACTAAACCACATCAAATGATTGTAAAATAGCCTGCAACAGTAATTTACAGGAAATATCCAGAAAGATAATATTTTGATATCTACTCCAGAAAGTTAGGTGGTGAAAGATAGAATTGGACCTGAAGTGTGTAAACACTTTATAAAGTTATATTCACAAAGATACACATTACAAACATGCGACATCTAAGAACAAGTTTAGTTATCTTCCTACATATAGGAACACAAGTGAAACCCCAGTTAATGCTCATCAGCTGGGATGCATTACTATACAATTAATGTCTGACACAGTACCAAACATGAAACCTACCCGCTATACAAGCATACAGAATCAGCATGACCAGGTTGCTTTTGAAATTTATTGGAGAGTAGAATTTGGATGTTTTGGGTACTACATTTCTAAGAACAAAGGAACAGAAGGAGAACATTCTGTTCTCGAAATCTGTTTATACCTCCAATTAAATCATGGACAATCTTTACCTCAACTCTGTTCACCCACTTTTCATCCTCATCTATGCATACCCTAAGTCAACATAAATCTATGAAGGTCTTGAATATTTCAACCATTTAAATAGTTGCATCCTCTTTGGAGAAGATGTAAATTCTCACTATTTCCAACAGGGAACACTTTCCTGATTTCATGCAAAAATGGTCCAGCTCCAATTTGAAGATTTTGCCCCTTGTTCTGGGCTTCCTCCAACAATGGGGATTGCACTCTCATCAAAACCCATTATCATTTTCAGAGTTTGATCAGACTATCCGCTAACCTGGTAATTACAGGAGAATACAAAGTTTATGCAATTTTTTCTCAACATTTTGTCCTTTACCCAAATCATAATTTTAGTGAATACTTCCTATGGTTCCATGCACAAGATGAACACAGCACTCTAAATTCTGGTAAAAGCTCTGTATGACTGAGGCACCATTTCCTCACTTTGGATTCCAGCTTGCTAAGACAAAGACAAACATTTAATTACTTTTTAATTCCTGTGTGCTAGTAGTCTGTGCACATGGATAGATAAATTCTTTTGCTCTTCCACACCACAATCAACATATTCCCATCTGCTTTCCTCAGTTCTAAATCAGGTGACATTACACTGAACCATACTTGACTTAAATTGCCTGTTTTGTCCACTCACTTAAGTGATATTCATGTTCTCACTACACAACTCAATAATACATTACTCACTGCTATTTATCTTTAGTACTCTGCTAATATATTTCTAAAGCTTTGCTATTACTTTTGGTGACCCTTGCAAGTTTCTTTCACATTTCATAAGACAGATACAGGAGCAGAAAGTAGCCAATCAGCACATTGAGTCTGCTCAGTCACTCAATGAGATCATATCTGATCTGATAATCCGCAGTTTCACTTTCCTGCATACTCCTTGCATCCCTTGATTCCCTTACTGATTAAAATCCTGTCGGTCTCGTCCTTGAATATAATTAACGACCCAGCCTTGACAGCCCTCTGTGGTTAAGAATTCCAAAGATTCACTGTCCTCTGAGAAATGAAACTCCTCCTCATCTGTCATAAATTCTTAACCTTCTATTCTGAGATTATGCCCACTGGTCCTACACTGCCCCACAAGGGAAAACAACCTTCCTATATCCACTCTGGCAAGTCCCTAAGAATCTTGTATGTTTCAATAAGGTCACCTCTCATTCTTCTATTCTTCAACGAGTACAGGATCAACATTCTCATAAGATCTCCTCATAAAAGGATCCCTCCATACCCTGAACAGAATAGATATACAGCAAATAGGAACAGGAATAGACAATTCAGCTCTTCTAGCCTGTTCTACCATTCAACATCATGGCTAATTATCCTACTCAGTACTTTGTTCCCGCTTCTGTCCCATATCTATGGATCCATCTAGCCCGAAGAACTATGGCTAACTCCTTCTTGAAAACATTCAATGCTTTGAGCTCAACTGCCTTCTGTGGCAGAGAATTCCACAGGCTTACCACACTGAGTAAAAACAAGATTTCTCACCTTAGTCCTAAATGGCCTATCCTGCATTCTTAAAATGTGACCCCCAGTTCTGGATTCCTCAGTCCGAGGGTAAATGCAGGAAGGATGTTCCCAATCTAGTCCTGTTGAAATTTTATTTATACAATATCCCTCCTTTCTTCTAAACCCCAGCAATGAATGCAGTTTACAAAACTCCAGGCTGAGGAACCTTCTCTGGACTGCCTCCAAAGCCAGTATATCTTTCTTCAGAACAGGGGCCCAAAATCTTGACAGTATTCCAGTTATGGTCTGACTTTAGCAAAACTTCCTTACATTTATACTCAATTCCCTTTGAAATAAAATAAATAAATAAATATATTATAAATAAATATGAAATAAATATTCCATTTGCCTTCTCGATTACCCAACAAACTTGGATGTTAGCTTTTCGTGATTCATGTGCAAGGTTTCCCAAATCCCTCTGCTCTGCAGCTTTTCTCTACTTAAATAACGTTCAGCTCCTTTATTCTTCTTGCAAAAATGCATAGCCTCACATCTTTCCACTTTATATTCCATCAGCCGAGTTTTTGCCCACTCACATAATCTGCCTATATCCCTGTTTAGATGCTTTGTTGTGCTAACCGTTTCCTCCTATTTTTGGGTCATCCACAAACTTGGTTATAGTACAACAACAACAATCCTGGTTATAGTACATTCACTTTCCCTCATCCAAGCTATTAATATATCTTACATAATTGAGGCCCTAGCATTAATCTTTGTGGCTTCCACGACTTACAGGTCCTTTTTAACATTTTTCACTGCTTTCTTTGATTGACAGTTTATCCCTCCATTCTCTAAAACCTAATAACATAGTGCGATCAACATTAATAAAACAGACCCTCACAATCAAGTTGCTAACGAATTCTTGTCAGTTAATTCAGTGTGATTTGTTTTGTTATCAGTTCTCAACACCGTGTTCTCTAAACTTCTCCCAAATATATTTCAGAAATTAATTACCTTTCCTTAGGCTACTTTGCTTCTGGGTGATGAAAGAGTAAACCTCTCCTAGCATGATCATGTTGTTAAATAAAAACCAAAAGAACTGCGGATGCTATAAATCAGAAACAAAAACAAAAGTTGCAGGAGAAGCTCAGCAGGTCTGGCAGCATCTGTGGAGAAAAAAAATCAGAATTAACATCTTGGGTCCAGTGACCCTTCCTCAGTGGGTTTTGAGGAAGGGTCACAGGACCCAAAACGTTAACTCTGATTTTTTTCTTCACAGATGCTGCCAGACCTGCTGAGCTTTTCCAACAACTTCTGTTTTTGTTCATAATCATGTTCTTTTTGTTATCCACAACCTCATATTTACGCACTCCATCATTGGTGCCACACCCACCAACTCCACACCTCTGATGATTACAGAATTCTCAGGACATTTGACTTCTTGGAACTATTTTTTGATGTAGATTAAAGACTGTCAAATCATTTGTGCCAGTTTGAAGTTGTTAACTATTGGATAGAAGTTTTATAAAAATCCATTTCTACCACCAGATGTCACAAATGCATTCACTGAGTACTAATATGAGGTGTCAATGATTCAGTACTGCAAGCACTGTTGCTGTAAAGAGACTTGTTTTCAAATATTCTTGGAGCCTGGAAATGGGGACAACTTCAAACACTGCAAGAAAGGCCTGCCAAAAAGTTTTGAAGACCTGTGCTTATAACAGATGAGTGCTAGTTCGCAGAACACAAAGAAACTTAAGTTTGATAAGTAAGGAAAGGAAATAGCAACATGACGCAATTTTTTCTTAGACAAAAATAAAGTGATGTCAAATGTGAGTAATTTCCAATGTTTGATCTGATATAAATTACAATGCCCATATGACTGACAGAAGTTTAGTTTCTGTAACTACTGGTTAGCTGAGCAGTCAGCATCCAACATCTTAGGGGAACAAGTGGTGAACAGTCACACAAGATTAGCAATAAACCTGGAAAAAGATTTCCACTGGAGAAGTGTTAATTAAATAATAAGTGAACTTTTTGCAGCATACAATTGCAGTAAATTGCCGATCAAACATGTTAGCAGAATTGTCTGAAGAATACAATCATGTAATTTTACCAGGGTCTACCTCTGACCAAGTATCATGCAAATTCATTGACAGCAACAAAATCCGGTCATTCAAAATATGCAGGTATGGCTCAAATGAAGTACCAAAATATATAAGCTTCAACTAGCTGTGTCCTGTAATTGTAATATTATGAGGCTTTACATGATATGGCATAAGATCTAAACAGTCTGAGCTGTTCTTCCCCCAAAGAAATGCAATTTTGAAAAATGCAAATCAACTTTTATAAACTTGGAACAGGCCAGTTTTAATCACCTTCTTTATGGGAAACCTGGGACAGAGTCTAATCTAATTAACAATGTCATCGACGACTTGCAAACAATTTGCATCCGACATCACTGCCAGCAATGCTGCACGATCTGTGGAATAGTTTCATACTTTTAAGTTTATTGATTGTAGCAGGCTAGTGTCATTTGAACAAACTGCAAAACTGTGTACCCAGAGGAGCTCTCAGAAAGAGAACTTGCTGCCTCACCTGCTACGTCACGGGCTGCCACACTCCTTGAGCAAATTGCAAGCAGATTCCTGAGAGGCGTGGTAAGGAGCGTGGCAAGTGAGGTAGCGGGGATGCAATGAGAAGGGTGGAGTATGGAACAGCCAGGAACAAACAACAGTGGTCACTCTGCAATGATACCAGCAGCACGGACTTCCTATAGCAGTGGGTTTATAGAGGAGACAGCATCATCAATTACAGTACTTTAAATGACACACTCTTCGAGGAAAAAACCACAATTGTAAACTATACTTATTATAATTTGTGCATTTAAAGACAGAATATTTAGCCAGTTAAAACAAAGTCAAACCAATATTAACTTACTGGACTTGAAAGCAAGGGTAATCCAGTACACGGGTGAAAAACTTTAGTTGAAACCCCATCTAACGAGCGTCGATTTTGCTTCTTCCAAAAGTTGCCAGAAGGTTTCAAAGGAGATTTTGAAAAGGTCTTCTGCAGGAAAAATGTGCCCATTATGAACTTTAAAAAATTATTTTGAATAAAATATGGTTTATTAGGTTGTCCACAAACTAAACAGAAAGTAATGGATATTTGGAATTTTGAGGTCTCTGAATGGTGGTAAATGACTAACAGCTTCTAAAGACTCTTTCCTTTAAGTAAGGAAAGATTTTCACGGTTGGATGTTACACTTGGCTAATGTATGGTATTGGTCTTTGCCATCCAGTCCTGAATAATTGGATGGCAGTTTTACTTAACACCTTGATAATATTTCAATAAGCCTGTGTACTGCACATTTAATGCCCATTTTAAATTTCACCCCCATTCTCTGGGCCTTGGGAAGCTCAGCAGCTAATAATAGGTGGATTCTCGGATCCAGAAATCAAGTATTTTTCCCCTTGACTGCTTCAGTCAGCTTTAATCAATCCTGCAGTCTGAGTCACAACCTTGCACTGACCAAACCCTCCTTTTCATCACTAATACCCCCAGCCTCCAATGTCTCCCAGTCCTTGATTACTGGCTCTAGTGGGAGATAGAGACAAAAAGTGAGCTAGTCAGGCTTGCTGTCAATTTTTTCCTGAACACTTGATCGCACATTTGCCCTCAAATAAACTTCAAACTTAATACTGAAATAACTGTATCTAGTTGGTAACCAGGCATGCCTGATGCTGGCATTGAGTTTTAAAAACTGAAAAATTTGTTTCACACGGTACCATTAATATCCTTCATCTTCATGGTCGATTTTCTTCACAAAGAAATACATGTTCATGTGCAAGGCAAGACATTTAACTACACAGGAACAGTGATGGATAGGAAACTCCCAATGGGCTGATGAAACTGCTAAGAAATACTGCGACAGTAAGGTAGTTGTCTTTCATAGCACTCCCATGAGACAGTTTTCTGAACTATCCAGATGTTCCCGGTTATTTTCAGCCTAATTTGTAACAGTTGAGTTCTGAATGAAGGTTATGCAAGAGGAATTAATTACCTATGCTGCCATCATTGCACAATTACAATATTCATAAAATGAAATGTGCCAAACAGTAATGCTGGAAGAAAAAAATCAAATGCAAGCAGCTTAGTACAGTAACAAGAATAACCAAGAATTAATAGAATACATTGAATTAAAATATCACAAAGTAGCACATTTTTTCTGAAATTAGATTAAACAGGTACATATATAAGAAACTATATCACTTAACATGCAAATCAATTCACTTATCCTAACTTGCAAATGTTTGCATTATTTTGATCCATAACTTCTATGAGTGTAATAATTTGCTTCTCCCTCACACTTCCTGCTGTACATTCCAGAAACGAGTCAGCAGCAAAAGAAACAGAGGTGGGGTGCTGCATGAGCGAATGTGGGAGGAGGAAAAGTGGTGCAAGGAAGCAAGCCAGCAATGAAGAATGTGATCAAAGTCACAGAAGAAACAAGAGGGAGAAGGCAGTGTGTAGTGTGAGGGAAGCAAACCAGTTGTGAAACAAAGTCTGACATGTTGCAGGGTAGTGGGAAGGAATGAAGGTTAAAAAAAGTGGCAATGGTTGTGGGAGAAATGAAGGTGAGTGAGGCAAGCAGGAAGGGACCACATGCAAAGTCAGGTGAGGTGCAAGGTTATGTAAGGGGAGGGGCAGTGAGCAAAACAGCAAAGGCCTGCAGGGGCAAGGCAGTGAAGGGAACCAGAACAGTATTCTTTCCTTTTTTCCCCCACATATAAAGGATGCAGCTGTATGGGATGTTGCTGTGCTTGAGGTCAAAGGCTCTGACGTGGCATCTGGACGTGTGGAAGAAGTAATCCTCACAAATAACCACGACCTTATCACATACCTAATCACCCGAATGCCTATGGAAGTGAAAAAGTTTGCTCGAGTTGCCTCCCAAGCAAATAACAAAAGGCTCCAATTAACTCTTGTTACTGAAAAAGAATGTGCAATCAGTATTTGGAAGACCGACAAAACTCATTAAACTTAAGTCTGCATATAATTGAAGTTAATACAAGGCAGCAGGAGCATGACGAATATTTTTCAGTAATGTTAATAAATTGCTGCATTCCATGCTAAGTCAAATTAAATTGCTTAAGGATCATTAACTACCAACGGAGACGAAAGTAAAATGTTCTTACACTATGCACCTGAGATTCTCCAGGCTTTTCTTTACAGTCTCCATTAAGTCTTCTTGGCATAGCCGAATTATGGGTGCATTGTAATGAATCACAACTCTGAATCTGCGCATCAGTTTTATCCTGGTCTCCTTTCTTTATTGAACTAATAGCTTCTTTGGCTGCAGGTTGTGTTGTGTCAAAATAACTATCGCTGGAAGTATTCAATTTATTGCATTCGATTTTGGAGCAGGAATACCCAAACTCTCTGCGGTTTGTAGACAATGAACACCAGGGATATGAGCTTTCTGTGCTAGCTGGTTTATTTTTTGCAATGTTTATGACATTCTGAGTACAAATGCTCGAGTCCAAGTTAACAGGATAGGAACAGTCTGATTTTTCTCTATTAAATGAACTTGCATTGTCAAGTTCTGAAACATCATGGTGTGTATCAGGAGTATGTAGATGTAATTTAGAATTTTCTGTACAGTTCACAATGTCCTCATAGAAGGAAACGGGACATAATGACTCTACTCTAGTTTTGTCGATTACAGTGTTGTCAGAGACTGGGCACTTGCAGTTCACTTTACCTGTGTCAAGGGCTTGTGACAGGTCTGATTTATTATGTTTACTTACAGTTCTTTCAGCAGGATATTTCGTTTCAGATGTGCCATTCTTATCTGTAACAGAGTCCACTGGAAATAGTTTTCGTCGTGTCTGTGACCTTGGACAAACTGTTTTATCAATATCAACTTTTACCTTTCTACATAATGTGACTTCAGAAGAGGTCCTGCTCTTCTCCACATGTCTGTTTTCCAAGAAACTGCTTTCAGTGCAGGTAGCTGAACTGCAAGGAGTCTCTTTCCCTCTGCTTTTCAGGCTTTCTTCATATGAACTCTGAAGTAGTTTTGCACTAGTTGAGCTTGGCTCTTGCACTGCACCAAAATGACTTCCAGCAATATGTGGATTTTGTTCACAATAATTCAGTTGTTGGGCAATTCGTGCGATCACTTCTTCCCTTTCTTGAAGCAAGTTTCCTATCAAAGGGTTAATCTCAACTGAAAGAATAGGAGAAGATGTACTGCTGGTTCCATTGGAATCTGTAGCTGAAAATGACTTTAATGTCTTTATTGTTTGGCTCTCATATGACTGTAGTTTAGTTATTTCAGTAGCATTCGCCCAATTGCAACTCTGAGCCTTAGTCTGTGAATTTCTGATTTCAGGTACTTTATCAGAATCACTTGTCGATGATTTGCCTGGTTCCAAGACCTCAGGAGAAGGACATTTCCTTGCGTTTACTGCACTTGTTGATAGCAATCCATGGTTTCTGACAGCCGTCAATGTTTGCTTATTATACTTCTGTTGTGCCCCTGGCATACAGTAGTCCTGCTCTTTTGCATTAGTAGGTTGAGAAGCATCCTTTTCTTGACTGGGAATACTTTTGCCATAGAAACTGAGAGTACTATGAATACTGCATGTCAACAATGGGTAAGTAGGCTGCCTGGGCAAGGATAGGACACTCACTCGCAAAGCCAGGTTATGAGAAATATTAGGAACTGGAAAGACATGTTCAACTGGAGGCTGGGTAAAATTTAGCAACATATCTTCATCTGTTGCACTTATTCTGAAGATTAAGCAAAACAAAATTAACAAGTCACAAACAAAAATATAATCAGTCAAAAAAAGACTTATCTTATGCATTACTATACCTAATGCTGAAACAATCTTGGCTGGAGCAACAAAAGCCAGAGCCCGGAATTTCTAGAAGTGAAAGGAGACAAAATCCAAGCTGCATGTATATCTTTCTTTGGTGGGTGGTGGGAACTGGAGTTGTATTTTCAAAGGTACAACTAATTTAGTGGCTGCTGTCGGGCTTGCCACCCTTTGAAGATAGTGCCCCCTGCTCACCCATTCCAAACAGTTGCTAACACAAACACAGGACCAGCAGCACTGGTAGCAGAGGCTACTGGTAGGGCTGTACCTATAGAAAGAGCCCACATTAATGGATAAATCCCTTCACAACCAGGTAAGTAATCTAGGGCCAGCACAGCCAGTTAGGCAGGCTCTGAGGACAGGAGGCAATGGTGCCACAGAATTAGCCACTGCTCCCTGGGGTTCCATTGTGGGCTAAAGAGTGTCCAAAAAGGAGAGCCTCCTCCTTTCCCCACATCCCAACAGGTGACCATCAAGACTTCACTGGCAATCTCCTAACGTGGCAAGACTAATCCACCACTGCTTTTACTGCTCCCTTAAAATGCCTTGAGGTATATTTATAATATCCTTTAATATAAAACAAGTTACTGTTTTTGTCAAAGCTTTTTTGAATTATTTTTGTCATTAGTTTTGTCATGCTATTTGCACTTGGACTTCCACATTCCCCAATATGCTTTTCCCCACTGAACTTCATCTGCCACAATTTTGCCAACATCCTGACTTTCTGGTCCCATCTACACCATAAGCTGTACGGCCCTAATTTAGCATTGCTTGAAAACCTAGACATGTGGATCTCTATTCCTTAATCCAAGTCACACATTAATACATTTTAAAGACCAAATGCAGTCCCTGGTGATCAGCACTAATCAAATCCAGCTAATTTGAGCATATAAAACCTTCAGACCTATAAGACATAGGAGCAGAAATTAGGCCATTCAGCCCATTGAGTCTGCTCCGCCATTCAATTATGGCTGATTAGTTTCTCAACCCCATTCTCCTGCTTTCTCCCCGTAACGCTTGATCCCCTTGACAATCAAGAACCTATCTATCTCTGTCTTAAATATACTCAATGACCTGGCCTTCATAGCCTTCTGTGGCAATGAATTCCATAGATTCGCACTCTCTGGCTGAAGAAGTTTCTCCTTATCTCTGAACTAAAAGGTATTCCCTTTAGTCTAAGGCTGTGCCCTCGGGTCCTGGTCTCTCCTACCAATGGAAACATCCTCCCAACATTCAGTCTGTCCAGGTCATTCAGTGTTCTGTAAGTTTCAATTAGATCCCGCCTCATCCTTCTAAACTCCATCGAGCATAGACCAAGAGTCCTCAAACGATGCTCATATGTTAAGCTTTTCATTCCTAGTACCATTCTCATGAACCTCCTCTGAACCCGCTTCAGGGTCAGTACATCTTCCCAAGGTACAGGGCCCAAAACTGCGCATAATATGCCAAATATGGCCTGACCAGAGCCTTATACAGCCTCAGAAGTACATCCCTGCTTTTATATTCAAGACCTCTCAAAATAAATGCCAACATTGCATTTGCCTTCCTGACTACTGACTCAACCTGCAAGTTTACCTTGAGAGAATCCTGGACGAGAACTCCCAAGTCTCTTCGCACTTCAGACTTCTGAATTTTCTCCCCATTTAGAAAATAGTCCATGCTTTTATTCTTCTTACCAAAGTGCATGACCTCACACTTTCCCACGTTGTACTCCATTTGCCACTTCTTTGCCTACTCTCCTAACCTGTGCAAATCCTTCTGCAGCCTCCCAGCCTCCTCAATACTACCTGTCCCTCCACCCATCTTTGTATTATCTGCAAATTTAGCCAGAATGCGCTCAGTTCCTGCATCTAGATCATTAATGTATAAAGTGAAAAGTTGTGGTCCTAACACGGACCCTTTTGGAACACCGCTTGTGCCATCCTGAGAAAGACCCTTTTATTCCCACTCTCTGCTTTCTGCCAGAGAGCCAATCTTTTATCCGTGCTAATACCTTGCCTCTAACACAACGGCCCCTTATCTTACTCAGTAGCCTCCCGCGCGGCACCTTGTCAAAGTCCTACATAGAAGTCCAAGTAGATAACATCCATTGGTTCTCCTTGGTCTAACCTGCTTGTCACTTCCTCAAAAAGAATTCTAACAGATTTGTCAGGCATGACCTCCCCTTGATGAAGCCATACTGACTTTGCCCTATTTTACCAAGCACTTCCAAGTATTCAGAAATCTCATCCTTCACAATGGACTCCAAAATCTTACCCATGACCAAGATTAGGCTAATTGTAATTTTCAAACTTTTGCCTTACTCCCTTTCTAAATGGGATGTCATGTTAGTGATTTTCCAGTCTTGTAGACCCTCCCTGACTCTAGTGATTCCTGAAAGATCACCACTAATGCCTTCACCATCTCTTCAGGTATCTCCTTAAGAACTCAGGAGTGTAGTCCATCTGGTCCTGGTGATTTATCCACCTTCAGGTCATTCAGTTTTTCTAGCACCTTCTCCTTGGTGATGGCCACCATACTCAGCTCTGCCCCCAACTCTCATGAATTTTTGGGATATTACACCGTGAAGGCTGACGCAAAGTAATTATTCAGTTCCTTTCCCATTTCCGTTTTCCCGCACTATTATGTCTCCAGTGTCATTTTCCAGCAGTCCAATGTCCACTTTGGCCTCTCTTTTGTCCTTTATATATATCTAAAGAGACTCTTACAGTCCTCCTTTATATTACTGGCTAGCTTACCCTCATATTTAATCTTCTCCCCCCTTATTTCTTTTTTTGTTGTCCTCTGTTGGTCTTTGTGAGCTTTCCAATCCTCTGGTTTCCCACTGCCCTTCACCATATTATGTGCTTTCTCTTTTGCTTTTATGCTATCCCTGACTTCCTTAGTCAGCCATGGTTGCCTCATCGTTCCTACGCCATGCTTCTTTTTCCTAGGGATGAATTTTTGCTGTGTCTTCTGAATTACTCCTAGAAACTCTTGCCATTGCTGTTCCACAGTCTTTCCTGATAGTCTTCTCTCCCAGTCAATTCTGCCCAGCTCCTCCCCCTTTGCCTCTATAGTTACCTTTATTCAGCTGTAATACCATTACCTCTGATTCTATCTTCTCCCTCTCAAATTGCAGAATTAATTCAATCATATTATGATCACTGCCTCCGAAGGTTTCCTTCATCTTAAGCTCCCTTATCAAGTCTGCCTCATCGCACAACATTAAATGCAGTATTCCCTGTTCCCTAGTGGGCACCATCACAAGCTACTCCAACAAGCCATCTCATTGACATTCCATGAATTCCTTTCCTTGCAAACCACTACCAATATGATTTTCCAGTCCACCTGCATATTGAAATTCCCCATGATCACCACAACTTTGCCTTTCCTACACATCTTTTCTATCTCCTGGTATATCTTGCACCCCAGCTCCTGACTACTGTTTGGCGGCCTGTACATAATTCCGACCATGGTTTTTTAACCTCTGCGTTTCCTCAACTCTACCCGCACAAATTCTATACCATCTGACCCTACTTGATTTCTTACTATTGGTTCAATTTCATTTCTTACTAATAAGGCAACCCCACGCCCTCTGTCCATCTGCCTATCTTTTCGATAAGATGTATATCCTGGGATATTCAGGTCCCAATCCTGATCCCCTTGTAGCCATGTCTCCGTGATGCCCACCACGTCATATCTGCCAATTTTGATCTGTGCCACAAGCTCATTTACCTTCTTTCTTACACTGCGTGCGTTCAGATAGAACACCTTCAGTCCCATATCAACCGTCTCTCTTCTCATTATCATTCATTTATCCAGTGTGCTTGAAGTTTGATTTCTAACTCTTTCCAAACACACTGTCCTACTTGTGCCTGTGCTGGAGATTTTAATAACCTCTCCTGAATTCTCCTTTCCCATCATGTTTTTCATATGTTTTCCACACAGCGGAATCTACCCCTACAGATGTTAACCTGCTGCTTTGTTCCCCACTGGGGGAAGTTTTACCCTTCCCTTCCCACCACTTTCTAGTTTAAAGTCCTGTTGACCAGCCTATTTACTCTTTTTGCTAAAACACTGGTCCCAGCTTGGTTCAGGTGGAGACCGTCCCAGCGGTACGGGTCCCTCCTGTTCCAATACTGATGCCAGTGCCCCATGACAAGGAGCCATTTTCTGCCATGTGTTTACTTTCCTTATTTTTGTGTCCCTGTGCCAATTTACATGTGGATCGGGCAGGAGTCCAGAGATTATAACACTTCAGGACCTGCTCTTTAATTTCGTCCCTAGCTCCTGATAATCCCTGAACAGGTCTTCTTTCCTAGTCTTGCCTATGTTGTTTGTTCGTCTCTTGACAATACTTCCTCCACAAACCTCATGTTTGAGTGTGGTGACTGCGCCGAAGCAAATCTTCACCTCAACCGCCAATCAGCATCGTCGCCACCCTCTGCTGGATGCTCTTGACTTCACTTGAACTCGGAAGGTATCTTGCTGAGGTCCTCCTTCTGCTGGTGGTGACTACGCCAATGCAAATCTTTGCCCCAACTGCCAATTAGCATCATCACCGCCCTCTGCTGGATCAGCGTCCTCACTTACCCCCTCACCAATTTTCTCTCTAATTGAATGTACTACCTCCATTTTCATGTACATTAATTTTGAGGTACAATGTGGAGATTTCTCTCCTCGCCTTGCCCCTTGCTTGTGGATTGGTGTCCTTCAAGCTATATATAAATCAATACAGACAGATTCCTACAATTTTGGGGGTGAACTATAGCTAATTATTTATCGTTGATTATCCACGACAAAAAGTTCTTGCTCTTTTTCTTCTTTGAAACACACTATTCTAAAACATGAAAACACTGTTTAGTTACTCACCGGTAAAGAATATTGCGTGGAACAGCACCTTGTGATGCACTCAGCCAAGCACTCAACTGAGAAAAAAAGACATATGAACGGACAGCTTGTAGAAGACTTCTCTCTTCAATAAAACGATCTCCAGTTCTGAAGATTAAAAATGACAAACTTTAATAATATTGATATAACAAATGTTATGATCCTAGTTGATGGTAATACTGGATAAGTCAGATTCCAGAGTGAATCTCTCTGCAGGGATAGTAGGAACTGCAGATGCTGGAGAATCTGAGATAACAAGGTGTAGAGCTGGATGAACACAGCAGGCCAAGCAGCATCAGAGGAGCAGGAAAGCTGACATTTCGGGCCTAGGATCTTTGCCCGAAACGTCAGCTTTCATGCTTCTCTGATGCTGCTTGGCCTGCTGTATTCATCCAGCTCTCTGCAGAGATGACGCGTTTTATTTTTACAAATTGTTTGATGTGATAGCCAGTCATTGGACATATTCACAAGAGGCTATCAATATACCTTTAACAATATCAACGTTTATCACACACAAAAGAAAAATTAAAAAAAATTTACACTATATAAGAATTAGTTGAAACAATCTTAAGATTCAACGCTTTCAACCTCAAACAATCTTACATGTATTCAAAACATAGTGAGGGGTCACCTAATTTCCACTTTGTTCAGTTAAAATGATTATAATTAGTTTCTTTCTGGAAAACATTGGTATTCTCCATTAGTTATTGTCTCTTCATGAGATCCTTCAATTGCCAACAGTTTACTTACTCCTTAACATGTGTTCCTTAAACTCATGCACTCGACAGCTATGTAGGATGTCTTCCCCTCTGACATCGTAAAGCGTTCTGTTTTTGAAACATCTCTCTTACTAACTTCTAAGCCACTCAAAACGTCTTTTCTTCTGCCTTGATTGTTTTGGAGACTGCTAAACTGTATTGACGATACATATCTTTTTCTTTCAGAATGACCTATTTCTATCCAAAAGAAGTCTGCTCACATACTGACCTGCTGGATGGTTCTCGCCTTCTGTCAGAAAGGAAAATCATCTTTGACTCTATCTCCCTGTGTCATAGCATATCTGACAACAGCCCAATTTTTTCCTCTTCTACTCTTGTTTCCAACTACTCAACTCAAAGATTGTTTATAAAAGCGTATTTTAAACGCATGTAAACAAATGTCCAGATAGTCCTTCAGCAGAGCAGTAATGTAAAATGAAAATGATACTATGTCCTTCCCTTAACCAACAGGATGTAGAAATTCAAATCAACATTGTTCTGTCCATTTTACAATACAAATTCAAAATAATAATATATTACAAACCTTTATTATGCCTCGCTGCAGAAAAAAAATCAACTTTGAGGCATTTACATTTTCCTATTACATGTTTTTTTTAAACTACTACATTTATTTTACTTAAACAAATTTAACTTTGACTAAAATAATATTTACATTAAATAGACAGGACTTTCCATAATAATCATATTACACAAGTCAATTTTGGTCATAACACTTGTTTTCTTCCACCATACCTCTTGATGCTATCTGCTTAATATTGTCTATGAATGATTTTTAGATTGTACGGTTGCAACATTAAACTCCAATGAACCAGGCTCATGTTCTTGTTATGATATCTTTCAAGAAAAGTCAAAAGGTTACGATCTCCAAAGTTGTTAGATATGTAGATTTCAAAGTGCCGTAAAGCCAATACAAAACTCAGTCTCTTTCTCCACAGAATAATTTGGCTGGTGTAATTTAACTTGCAAGAAAAATAACTAACTGGCTGTTCAATTCCCATCTCATCCCCCTGCAGTAACACTGGAATCATGACAAAGCGAGGGCTCATCCAGGATCAAAATTCATTGAATTTGAGAGGGTCTGTGAATTTTTAAAGAAACAAGTACACTAAGGTACTGAGCATAAAATCAGAAGAGGAGTTTTGAAATATGTATATGTTGAAATATAATATCACACAAAAACAGCCAGTTGGCCCTAATCTTAGCTAAAATGTAGGATTTACATGCATTTGGAGATGTAAGGACTGATTAGGGATGGTCAGCATGGTTTTGTGTGAGGAAAATCAAGCTTGTGAGACACAATTTGAGGTTTTTGAGGAAGTAACCAAGAAGATTGACAGCAGAGCAGTAAATGTAGTTTATATGGACTTTACTAAAGCCTTTGACAAGGTTCTGCATGCTAAACTAATTAGTAAAGTTAGGTGGTTTCAGTAGTCAGTGTAAATGGGTTAGTGTAATTTGCAGCTGCTAAAACTAGTGCAATAGTCAGTACAGCTTTCAAGTTGTCAGAGGTCTCTGACATGCTTTTGCCTA
Organism: Ginglymostoma cirratum; assembly: GCA_024137785.1. NCBI lineage: Eukaryota > Metazoa > Chordata > Chondrichthyes > Orectolobiformes > Ginglymostomatidae > Ginglymostoma > Ginglymostoma cirratum. Next base: position 3,757,796 of record JAHRHZ010000047.1, on the reverse strand, counting down.
TTATAATTTCTTATCTTTCTTTATCAACCTGTCAAAGACACCACTACAGCGCTAAAATTCAGAATGAACTGTATAAAATCCACTCATGCCGAAATACCACAATATTTTGTGCTTATCTTAGACAGGGCAGTTTTGAAATCAGCCCTAACATTGCTTTTTCTAAGAACTATTTCACCTTGTGCTACAGTGCAGCCCAAATAAGTCACAGAGTCATATTACATGGAAACAAACCCTTCAGTCCAACTAGTCCATGCCAACCATGTTCCCAAACTAAACGAGTCCCACTTGACTGCACTTGTCCCATATCCCTTTCCTATTCATGTACTTACCCCAAAATATTTTAAATGTTGCAACTGTACCTACATCTACAAATTCCTCTGGCAGTTCATTCCACACATGAACCACACTGTCTAAAAAAACAAGTTGCCCCTCTTGTCCTTTTTAAATCTTTCTCCTCTCACCTTAAAAATATGGTCCCTAGTTTTGAACTCCCCTACCCTAGGAAAAAGGCCTTTGCTATTCACCTTATCTATGCCCTTCATGATTTTATAAACCTCTATAAAGGTCACCACTCAACCTCCTACATTCCAGTGAAAAAAGTCCCAGCCTATCCAGACTATTTTTAAACTCAAACCCTCCATTCCTGACAACATCCTGGTAATGCTTTCTAAATCCTCTCAAATTTAATAATATCCTTCCAAAGGGTGACCAAAACTGCACACAATACTCCAGAAGAGTCCTCACCAATGAGTACAATCTCCACAAGACATCCCAACTCCAATTCTCAAAAGGTCTGAGCATCGAAAGCAAGTGTAAACACCTTCTTATCCACCCTGTCTACCTGTGACACAAATGTCAAAGGATTATGTTTCTGTTCTATAACACCAGGGTGGCACAGTGGTTGGCACTGCAGCCTCACAGCGCCGGGGACCCAGGTTCGATTCCAGCCTCGGTCAACTGTCTCTGTGGAGTTTGCACATTTTCCTCGTGTCCGTACAAATGCTCTCCAGGTGCTCTGGCTTGCTCCAACAAAGATGTGCAGGGCCAAGGTAAACTGCCCTGAGAATCCAGGGAATTGCAGGCTAGGTGGATTAGCCATGGGAAACGCAGGGTTACCGGGATAGGGTAAGGGGTGAGTCTGGGTGGGATGCTTTTCAGAAGTGTGGACTCGATGGGAGAAATGGCCTGCTTCCACACAATAGGGACTCTATAATTCTATGACACTACCCAGGGCCCTACCATTAATTGTATAAGTCCCGCCCTTGTTTGTTTTACCACAACGCAATACCTCGCATTTATCCAAATTAAACGCCATTTGCCACTCCTCAACCCATTGACCCAACTGATCAAGATCTTTTTGTAATCCTAGATAACCTTCTTCAATGTCCACTATACCAGCCAATTTTGATGTCATCCGCAAACTTAATAACCATGCCTCCTATAGTCTCACCTGAATCATTTACATAAATGACAAACAGAAGTGAAACCAGTACTAATCCCTGTGGAACACTGCTGTTAAAGGCCTTCGGTCTAAAAACAGCCATCCACCACCACCCTCTGTCTCCAACCATCAAGCCAATCTTGTATCCTATTAGCAAGCTCAACCTGAATCCCATGTGATCTAACTTTACCATGCAGAACCTTGTCAAAGGCTTTAGTAAACATATAAACAACATCTACTGCTCTGCTCTCAATCTTCTTGGTTACTTCCTCAAAAAACTCAAATCAAGTTTGTGAGACACAATTTTCCTCACACAAAACCATGCTGACTATCCCTAATCAGTCCTTGCATCTACAAATGCACGTAAATCTTACATTTTAGTTGAGATTGGGGCCAACTGGCTGTTTTTGTGTGATATTATATTTCAACATGTACATATTTCAAAACTCCTCTTCTGATCTTATGCTCAGTACCTTAGTGTACTTGTTTCTTTAAAAAAAAAATCACAGACCCTCTTAAATTCAATGAATTTTGATCCTAGATGAGCCCTTGCTTTGTCGTGATTCCAGCTGATGGTAGTACTGGACAAGTCAGATACCAGTGATGATAACATCAAGTGAATGCACAAGTTTGCCAGAAAGAAACCAACCATGTACAAACTGCACAAGGAACTTCAAGGTGGAGACAGGTGAGCTTTAACTGAGGTTTGAATATGTGAAAGGTAAACAGTAAAAGGGTTGCATCTTTATTCCTGAAATTTTCATAAACTGTTTCAAATAATTGTTATATAGTGTAAAATTGTATGTGTTTGTTTCCTTTTGTGTCCAATAAAATTTGATGTTCTTTTGTTAAAAGAACATTAGCACCCTCTTGTGGCTACGTTCAGTGACTGACCACAATGGTAAACAAATTACAAAAGTACCATGCATCACCCCTGGTTTCACTCTGGGATCTGACTTGTTTAGCATTACCATCAGCTAGGAGTATAACATCATACAAATTCTCATATATGACAACTACCGCAGCTTCTTGCAAAAGATAAAAGCCCTTAACAACAGCTTTTCTTTTAAAAAGGGAAGTCATCTTCCATTCCTCAGCAAATGTATATGCTAACCTGTCCACTATTCTCTGTCAATTGCCACATTGACATTGTGGAGATGCTTGTACATTCTGCAATTCATTGAGCTGTCAGAAGCTCTTTGCTCCTGGTACACAGATACATGATAGCAAAATTAGGGGTGAGGTACCAAAGTGCAGTTTGAAAAAGTTCTTAATTGCAGAGAATAGCCAAAGGAAGACTGCACATCTGACTAGATATGAAGGCAGAACACAGCTACAATGGCAAGGTGATCCTGGTAACTGGGGATTGATATGTCAAAGTCTGACCACCAACCCATTAAGATTGTATGGACAATGATGACGCCCATGGCCCCAACATTAAATGAAGTAATGCACAGGCACCTACCAAGGTTAATTTGTCAAGTTATGTGCAAATGGAGGATTCCCAATGTGGACAGGGCTATGAACCTGGTCAAGAATCTACACACAGGTAACAGAAGCATGAAGACCACTGAACTCTTGTGTTGGGACAGAGGTGTCTTTGAGCAGCAGCATCTATGACTGAAAATCCTCATGTAAACTCTTCTCACCCAAATGGGAAGAGGACGAGAAAAGATGCCCTAAAAATAGGCATTGCATTTATTCCTGGTTGGGGAAATATCCCACTGGGATTAACCACTTTAATGTTCAAAGACAGAAAATACTTACCCTTATCACTGCTTGGTGCACATGATGAATAACAATGGGCTTTCTGTGCTGAGATAGTAGGAACTGCAGATGCTAGAGAATCTGAGATATACAAGGTGTACAGCTGGATGAACACAGCAGACCAAGCAGCAGGAGAGCAGGAAGGCTGACGTTTCGGGCCTAGACCCTTCTTCATTTCTGAAGAAGGGTCTAAGCCCAAAACATCAGCCTTCCTGCTCCTCTGATGCTGCTTGGCCTGCTGTGTTCATCCAGCTCTACTCCTTGTATATCCTGGGCTTTCTGTCCTGTTTCTTTCATTTACTTCAAACAATACCAGATTGAGATGCAACATAACTTCAACAGTGGAAGGTAAATTTCAAATGCCACCACCAACAACACTGTTGCAGAACTTATCTCCCAAATCTTAAACTGTCAGCACAAGACATTTCACCTTCAAAACACCATGGGGTAGAATGTACTGCCCACAACGTACATATACAAACAGATCTTCAAACTGAACACCCACAGCATTTGTGATGAAACCCTACTCTGCTCCCAAACAAGTATACGGGTAACGTACCAGCTACTTGGATAATGCTGACGTATTCTCAAATCAGAAGTGCCAAGTGGATAATCCATCTTGCCACTTTTCAAGGACCCTGGCATCACAAATGCTAGTCTTGAGTCAATTCAATTCATTGCACGTGATATTAAGAAATGGCTGAAGGCTCTGGATACTGTAGAGTTTATGGGGCCTGGCAACATTCCAGCAACAGTACTGACGACCTGTGCTCCAACTAGCTGTTCCAATATAGCAACAACACTGGCATCTTCTCAGCAGGACAAATCCAATGCAGCATGTACTGCCCCATCAACCTACTTTCAAGTATCAACAAATTAATGGAACAGAAAATTGCCAGTGCTATCAACTTGCATTTGCCCAGCAGAAACAAATGGTTGTGGTCAATGAAGATCAGTCATCTCATTCCCAGGATATCACTGCAGGAATTCCTCAGGGTAGTGTCCCAGGGCCAACATTTTCAGCTACTTCAATGACCTTCTTTCCAACATGACGTCAGATGGGGGATATTTGAAGAAAATTGCTCAATGTTAAAAACTACTTGCAACATCTCAGATACTGAAGTAACCAGTGTCAATTGCAACAAGACTTGGACAACATCCAGGCTAGCGCCAATAAATGGCAAACATTTGCGTACACAAGTACCAGGCAATAACCATGTCAAACAAGAAAGAACCTAACCACCTACTCTTGAAGTTCAATTGAATTATCATAACTAAATCCACAACTGTTAACTTCTCAGGGTTACAACTGATCAGAAACTGAACTGGACTAGCCAAATAATGTGGACACAACAGCCAGTCAGAGGCTAGGAATTTTACGGCATATAACCGTGGCTGTCTACCATTTACAAGTTAGGAGTATGATGGAGTACTGTTCACTTGCCTGGATAGGTGCAGCTGCAACAGCATTCAAAAAGCTCAAAACCATTGAGAACAAGATAGCCACTCGACTGGCACTCCATTCACCATCAACACACAGTGGCAGTAATGTGTACCATCTATATGATGCACTGCAGTAACTCATCGAAGCTCCTTCAGAACTGTGGGTGTACTGACAGCCCATGGACAGGAGCAATTTGTGAAAGGAATCTCACCGCCAGTCTCAAGGACTATTAAGGATAGACTTTTAAACACTGGCCAGCCAATGCCCACATCTCATGAACAAATAAAAAAATTTCAACTTTAATGCCATTTTCTAGACGCTAACAAGGACCTCCATTAGAAACACAACACAACCCAAAAAGAAGAATGGTAAAAGTTAATATGAGAGGTGCTCCTCCAGCATCAAAGGTGGTAGTGCTGGTAGCACATTTATTAAGTAACAATAACTGGATAACATCAGCCTGGATTTCATGTGAACGTGTGTATGGATGTGCTCTGGTTTTTGTGCAGACAGTGAAGAAGCAGACATGTGAGATGAGCAAATTCAATTTCAGGCAATTCTACATAAACTAACCATAGTCATTCTGCTCCATGAATATTTATTCTGTTTGCAGAACCTGATTAGATAGTACTAGACTATGATTTAAATGAGCAACAGCTGAACAGAAGGCATACACATTTGAACACCCCAACCAAATCTATAATCTAATTTTCTGATCCTCATGTGTAACAGCACTAAGTTTGCAAAGCTTTGGCAAGTACTTCTGTTCAGCAATATAAGCCCCTATGCATATTCGATAAACAAAATACACCATTTCAATAATTAAACTAATTTAAAATCTTAAAAATTAAAACATATATAAGCTAATACATCCACAATTTCAGCATTAGACTAATTTCACTATGTAGGCTTACGTACATCAGCATATAACTGCAATATTTTGCCAATGTTCTCAGCACAGTCACAATTTCATTTCAGAGCAGGTTAAAGAATGTACTGAATGAAAATATATGGAAGGCAACTAGCAGTGGGAAACATTTTTGGAGATGCTTACAAAACCAAATTTAGTCATAATAGGGCTCCTTTATACTACATACACAGATGATCTGACTAGAGATCAATTCATCCCAAAGATAGTTGCACCAAATTATCTACTTTCTATCCATTAAAGATGCGAAATCTTAAGTGAAACAAAACAATTAAACATAATCACTATAGTATATCATACCAAAACAAATTCCAAAAACAAGATAAAACAGCAGTTGATTTTTGAAGTCTTACAATGGTTTCTGTGCTTATATTCTTTTCTTCAACAGCATTATTCGTTTTCTTCATATGACAAAAGAAAGAAAAAATATATCTACTAATTTAGTTGACCTTTTTTTAAAAGAGTATTTTACAATAGTAAAGAACAATGACTTACTGTTTGGGCACCGACTGTAAAGACCACCTTTCCAGCAGCAAAGCATCCTGTTTGATAGCAGGGTCGTTTATATCACTCCCCTCAGTGGATGGACCGTCAGCGTCACTATAGCAACAGTCGGGAAGCAACATCACTTCAACCATGATGGAAGTATTATTCCTCCACAAAAGCAAAACCTGAGACCTGGTTCTTCTAGCCTGACAACACTGTCAAAATACAGGAAGAAGAAGAAAAGAAATTGAGCCAACTTGAAAACAAAACTTTTCAGAATCAAAATCCAAGAGTCCACATTGGCAAGTTATTGATTTATGTTTTCAGTTGAGAGAAATTATGATTTAATATGAATTGGATATATTCTATTAAAAAAGTTTGATAAAGTACATACTTGTGGCACTTTTTCAATGCATTCGTGTTTTCTACTTAACGACTGTCCAAGTTGTGCTGGAGGGCAATGAAATCCTTCTGCACGACCTTTCACCGAACATTCTGGAGTGCGCCCCTCAGTGATCAGCAAGGTCAAGGAAAGCAAAAACTCCTCAGCATTGTATTCAAAATACTCATCTATTGTATCTACAAGAAAGAATAAGTATTTAACTACACAGGATTCCTTATAAATCCTATTATTAGCCATCCCTATTTTATTGCACACGAGAGCTTGCAAGAAACAAGCTGGAAATCCTAAACAATGTTAATCACTGCAGGAGGCAGCTCAGCAAATTCTTGAAGCAAAATAAATAAATTGACCCATAATATGGGCTATCCATGATTAATGAAAAAGAGGGCTAAAATGTTAAAAAATTGAAAAGGATCATTTGTAGTCATCCCAGATGTTTGTGACAACTAAAATAGTCCAAGACTTTTTCCAGAAGCTCTTTAAAATCAAACTGAAGTTTGGCAGTTGTTTATTTTATCTCCATAATACCATAAAACCCTGAGCATCAGGCACCACTAAGAAACTTAATTACCTTTGGTACAGATTAAAAAAGAGCAAAAAGCATTAGTTTACTAATTGTGAAAGCCCCTGTTCCTCTTTCAATGTGAAAATGCATATATCGCATCACACACATAGTGAAGAATTCACAATGAATATATACTGGGTCCTTTGTTACCAGCTGTTACCAAAACCAGCCAAAAATTAGCAGCGGTAATTAAAATTCAACAATTCGTGCAACTGTCATTATGCAAGTCATGGAGTCCTTTATGGTTTTTACTGTAAATTCTGTGATCAAATTATCTTTTTGCAATAAAACATCACTCTTTGTCAGAGTTTTCCAGCTCATTTTGTAAAAATCAAAGAAAGCAATCAAAAATATAGCCCAGGATTCTTCAAAACTACATCTGCCTGATCATAAAGTTAGCTTGTACAGTGCAGAAATTAAATTATCGCAACAAAATGTACATCCAAAATGGCAACACCAGCTCAGTCAGTAGTGTCAGGACTTCTGAACCCATTCGGCGCATCCTTCTCTTTCTCATCTTTGTCTTTTTTTCATTTTCTGATGTCATGGGAAAGCTGGAACGGTGCTCGGCAGGTTGTCAGCTATGGCAATGGTGGTGCCCACAGGAGGCCCACAGTACGGACTTGCCAGGTCATCTGCTGCGATGATGGCAGTGCCTGGTGCAAGAACTCCTGGCTGCGGTAGTCCCAGAGCGTGGACTCAGCGGGTCGTTGTCTATGGCGGTGCTCGCTGGGCTGTTGGCTCCTGGTTGTAATAGGCCTGAAGTGTGGCCTGAAGGGACCTTGCAGAAACCCTGGAGCTGTGTTTGAAGGCCCCCTGAACAGACGATGAACTCTATGTAATTTCTTTTTATTCTTTTTGTAACTCAAAACGGCACCAAATTGTGGCGACAAAATGCTTTTCACTGTATCTTTCTAGATATATGTGACAATAAATAACTCATTATACTCAAAAGTCATTCTGTATGCAATGCAATGGAAAGTAAACTGTATTCAATTGTCAGAGCAGAGGCAGTGTTACTATGATGTGTCTGGATTACACATTTCTTCAATTTGTTTTACAACATACTAAAAGTTTAGGTCTGTTGTAGAAGGCACTTTCTTGGGTTCAGTAGCATCAGTTATTTCTGTATGTAATCTGAATGCCATATTTTAATGAAGTTGGCTTATACGGCCCTAACTGTGCTTATACAATAACATAATCCAGGGATGGTTTATAGCAGGATTTGCATATTCGCTGCCCTATTTTACACACATATGCACACACAGACATGTCTTTTACAGTTATATTTCCTTTCATTGTTCATTCAGCTGCTTTACTCCAAATCCAGCAAACAAAGGTCAAATTAGGATGGATGAATCCATACAAAAATACAGATTTACTTCAATCAGTGCTTATCTCTTCACATAACGTGCATACTCCACACATCCTCACATGAATGGGTTGCCTTACTTAAACGTAACAGCCACAGGGAGTACTCTGAATTATCTTGTAGGGTCTTCTGAGCTTGCGCTCTTCAAAGACAGGGATCAAAGGATTTTTCAACCTACTAAGGTTTTTCTTTTAAAAAATACTCAAACAAGCTCATAAATTACTGATTGTTTACACTTTCGGACAAATAGTTAGAATGGTTAACATCTTTTGCCTGACAGCCTTTCCTAAAAATTAAGCACATTTGCAACATTAAAGTAATTCATTTTCAAGTCCCTTCTGTGGAAAATAGGCAAAGCTTCCAATTTATTTAATTTTCAAGTGAAGTCACTTTCGTTTTAGAACATTAGGTACTTTCAGCTACATTTGCCAGAGAGATGAATGATCAGTCTTGAGAGGTGGCAAAACAATGAATCTTTATCAGAAGTCCTTCATCCTCTGCGCCATCTAAGCAAAAACGCAGTTAGGCCTCATTCTAATATCTTACCCAAACTATAAGATGTTCAATAATACAGCCTTCTTTGAACACTTTATTTAAAAAAAAACATTCAAATATCATGCAAGCTGAATTTTCAGTCAGAATTCAAGACCCTGACATTGAGGCAAGATAGAAGCTCAGAAAAACGTAGTGTGATGTAGAGTCATCTGTTGTGACTTCCCTCAGAATGGCCAAATTAATGGCCACAATGCAGGTGCAATATCCAATTAAAGATGGGAAGCTGGCTTTCAATGCTGAAAGGCCAATAAGAGACCCTCCAGAACAGGGGACCCGGCAGATTGCCTTTTCAAGTACAAAGTGTGGGAACCCCAAAACTTTGACTTTAAAATAAAGAAAAACGCTGCTAGCAGCTAGTCCACCACTGTGAAAGGGAACCTCTCACACAATTGTGTCTGCATTTGGAGGCAGGGAGGATCTGAAAGCCTGCCAGGAGTGCTGGCTCCCTGGCCTGCAGCTGGGAGGTTGGCCAAAGGTAGCTACACAGTTCACCGAAAATTTAAATTATCCTCTAACAATAGGCATTAATAATATTTCAATAAGGTCAACTGGCACAGGTAGCAGTGCTGCTTCCACTTCCCAGCTCTGGGTAAAGGCCTAGTACAAGATAGTGCTGGAAAACCAGCATGCCAGCTTGAATCTTCACACCTGTCTGTTTCTGTATTGCCTGCTCCCATCTGTTCACAACCTGGAGTGGGGACTAAATCTTGACTCTTCTGATTTAGAAGTGACAGCAAACTGCTTTGGATCTTAAAAAGGGACCAGTTTGGAAGACATGAAGTTTATAATCTTTCTATGTAAATTTAGATGAAAAATACACCTTTCAAATTTATCACAAGTTTTCGGAAACAACAGCAATATAAAGCAACATTTCATCAGCTACTTATTTCACAAGTAGGAATAAAATTTTCAAGGCAAGGACAATAAGTACTATTCATGCAGTAGGCTCTTTTGTTATCTAACCACTGCTAATCTAACAAAATAGTTATTGTTACTTACAGTGACAAAGAAATTGTCGTATGAAAAGGAAATACATGCTTACTGAGGCACAACTAGTTCAGATAAATGCCAAAAAACTACAATTTCAGGATGCAGTACTTACTAATATAAAAATACACAGCTGGTCTGGCAGCATCTGCGGAGACAAAGCAGAGTTAACACTTTGGGTCCAGTGACCCCTCTCAGAACTGACTTTACCTATATGCTGAAGAATTTCTTTGTGGGGCAGGGGTCATATGTCAGTAAACAATAGATGGAGAGAAAATCAGTTGGGCAGATTTAGGAAAGGGTAAAGGTCAGTTTGGGAGAATGAATAGCTGCTAATTGGGGCTATTAGAAGCTGACAATGGGTTGTTTGTGATTACAGCCCATGCGATAACAAGGCCTGGTGTGTGGGAGTTGGGGTAAGAACATGGGAGAAAAAGTGTTCAAGCCCTGAAATTTTTGAACTCAATATTGAGTCCAGAACGTTGCAGGGTTCCTAAGCGGAAAATGGGGTGTTGTTCTTCTAGCCTGTGCTAAGCTTCACGGGAGCAATATGGTAAGCCCAAGTCAGAGATGTTGGCCAGGGAATATGGTAGTGTGTTGAAATGGCAGGCAACTGAACTTTTAGGGTCATTTTTGCTGACAGAATATAAGTGTTCTGCAAAGTAGTTGCCCAGTCTGAATTTCGTCTCCTCAGTGTAGAGGAGACCACTTTGCAAGCAGTGAATACAATAGACTAGATCGAGCAAAGTGCAGATAATTCACTGCTTCACTGGAAGCTGTGTCTGGGTCCTTGGGTAGATAGGACAGAGGAAGTAAACGTGATTGCAAGGGAAGATGCCAAAGGAATGTGGGGAGGTGCTGGGCGTAGAGGAGGAGTGGACCAGGGTGTCCCCAAGGGAATGGTCCCTGTGGAAGGCTGACAAGGGAGGGGAGGGGACGGGAATGCGTGTCTGGTGGTGGCAGAAATGGCACTTAATAATCCTTTGGATGTAGATGCTGATGCTGGTAGGTGAGGACTAGAAGACCTTATCATTGTGAGACGGAAAGAGGGAGTGAGGACTAAGGCGCAGGAAATGGGTCAGATATGGCTGAGGGCCCTGTCAACCACTGTGGCGGGGAATCCTCTGTTGAGGAAGAAAGTGGACATTTCAGAGGCCGTGTTGCAGAACTTGGCATTATCAGAACAGATGCAACGGAGGCAGACAAACGAGGAGAATGGAATAGAATCTTTACAGGAAGCAGGGTGTGAGGATGTATAGTCAAAGTAACTGCGGGAGTCGGTGGGTTTGTAGTGGATATTGGTGGCCAGCCTATCCTTAAAATTGGAAACAGATGTCAAGAAGGGAAGGGAGGAATCAGAGATGGACCAGCTGAAGGTGAGAGAGGGGTGGAAATTGAAAGCAAAATAGATAAATTTTTCCAATTCCAGATGAGACAATGATGTCATCGATGTACTGGTGAAAGAGACGGGGGTGGGAGCCAGAGTAGAACTGGAACAAGGGATGTTTCATGTACCCACAAAGAGACACAATCATAACTGGGGCCCCATGAGGGTATCCATGGCCACACCTTTGACCTGCAGGCAGAAACAACAGGTCTGCCCGAGCAATCCTGTTTGAGGATTTTGGGAAAGAGGTAGAAGTGGGCTGTGCAGGGCTGGAGGACAATGAGCTTGGAGGCAGTAGTAGGAGTGAGATCAGCAGATGAAATGAGATTGGTGATTGTTGTGGATACTATAACCTGGTGTTCCATGGTGAGGTCATGACGTTTTGTCAGTTTCAGAATTTGCAGTTCACAGGCTCAAGCAAACTCCTCTTTACCATGGACATATTCTTTGGTTTTTTTGCACAGTACTTATTAAAATAATATCCTATAACTTCCCAAATCTAGAAACAAGTCATACAGAATTATATTTTGATTGTGTACATGTGTGCACACAACTTCAAGACTGGCTACTTGTGATATTACAGACAGTTAATGTTTTTCAGTCCTTATGGTTGTTAATGGTAAACTTCTGAAGCTTTTCCAGCCATTACTTTAGTGGTCTTTGTCAAGTACAAGTGTCTCTAACATATCAGAATAGAAGCAGAGATTGAAAAAGACACACAGACACAGACACAGACACCAGTCCCCACTCTCCACAATTTCTGGTCTAGTCACCAGTGCCAGTGATTCAAAGATGCTAACCCAGGTTAAGTTGCCTGAACTACAGGTAAACAGAGAGAGAAAAAATTGCACTAAGTGAATCAGTAACACTGATTTACACTTACACAAGAATTACACTTGCTGACCTCCGTTTGTATAAAGTCAGGGCAGAAATATTCTAGGATCACGGATCACTCATGTGTTTTCTAATGTTAAAAAACAAGCACGTTGGAAACACGAAAAATTCAGTATTTCAACAAATAGTACAATTTTCATTACTACTTAAAATGTTTTGTCACTACTTTATGTCTCACTTTATGTACACATTTTATTCTGGTTCACATACTTATTATTAAACATTCTAAGATTACTCAGAAATCCAGAAATGTCTTGGTCCTTAGCAATGCAGACGAGAGATACTAATATCCGTTATCTAGGATATGAAAAGCTTCACAAATTCAAGAGTAGTTGCCATAAAATTTCTCTAGTTACACACCTTACACTGCATTTGTAGTCAACTAAATTTGTTAATAAAGGAAGAATTTTAGTATTTTTACTTCACTTGTATCTGCTAAATTGATTTAATCAATGCATTGTTAGCAAATCTTCATTTTGTTTAAATTTATACATGACCGACTAATATTTTGACTCCAAAATTCTCAGCAGCATAGAAATTACCATTTAGGCTTATGTTCTTTTGAAATTACTACGAAAGCAAGATCATCAACCTGAAATATCAACTTTGTTTCTCTCTTCACAGATGCTGCCTAATGTTTCGATACTTCCAGTATTTTAATTAGTATTGCATGATGATAATGATGATGATCAGGGTGTGTAGTGTCAAGAGAAAAACAATAATTTAGGAATGGGTGAGTTTTAAAAGTCTTTACTTCCTCAAACGGCTACAATTAATTACACAGCTATTTATAGGTTTGAGCAGGTACTAGGAGCACACAAACACATTCCTTAGAAACAGTACATACTGCTAAACACAGTAAATAAATTACTACATTTTACTAATAAAATATAACTGAGTACACAAACTTTTTTTTGAAGCAGCAAGAAAGTAAAAAAGATTTTGTTGAGACAAAGATAATTTTAAGTTGTATTTGCATTTGTTTTCATTGGAAATGGATAACATTTCCGAACACAACCTTGAAATGAAAAATAAAAATCAAAAGAAGTCTTTTCACGGAAAAAAGTAAAACAGAAAAAAAACTTGAACGCAATTACAAAACAATGAACACCAAGAGGAATATAACAAGTACAGCACTTAACAGATGTTTTACTCACATTAATATAACCAATACTGTATGCATCTGAAACAGGGTTACCTCAATGTCACTCTTGGTAGTATGAGAGGAGAAAGCTGTGTTTTCAGTTAATGAAGAACAAGACTAGTACCACTGAGTGGATTTCTCAAGGAACAAGAAACATACAAACCTGCTAGCTGACAAAGCATGTTGATGTAATTGAGAATGCAGACAGTTGGGGATACTTAACCTCAAACAGAATTAGTATTGCCTTAAACAGGATTTTAACATTAATTGAGTATTATTGAAATTACTTTAAAATTCAAAAAGACTGCTACATCTTACAGAGTCAAATTGATCTCTTAAATGTTCACATTAGTAGAGCCCCAAATATTACTACTGTCAGGTGAATCCTACAACAGGTACATAAATGTTTATTTTTCTGCTAAAACGCATTATGCATCCAATTCTTAAAGAGAAGGCACGACTTGGCCATAGGACAGTTAACATTCACACCGGTATTACAAATCCTTTGCGATTATCTGCTTGTGTTTATTGAGTTTCTGCCAATGTAAGAGATGTCACATGGCCCTTCGCAGAATGTGAGGAAAAGGGATACAAAATCAAAAGGAAGAGGACAGCTTAAGATTTTCAACAAAAACAATTGTGTAGGGGATAAAGGAAGTGGGCAGGAGGTGGTAGTTAAGATGGTAATTCTATGGGGTCAGGTCTAAGAAGGTGAAGGCATCGTACCAGTGACACAAAGGGACTGCAGCTGTATTGAAGCCAGGACTCAGACCAGACAGGTCAGGGTGGAGTCTGTACAGTCACAGCAGGTTATAGAGTGAAGGAGGCAAAGTATCAAGTAACTATTACGATAAATCAGGACTGTCATGATTTATTTTTGAATGCAAAACTTCATCATCCAATCACACCAGTATGCTCAGATATAAAAATATTTTAATTATTGAGTAGTGTGGGTTTGATGTGTGCATTTAAAGGCTGAAGTCATATAATTTTACATATTGTACAGTAATTTCCAATGTCAACAAGTTAACATAGAGTTCAAAACCTTTATTTACACAAATCAATCATTGGCTAAGAAAGCATCAAACTCCAAACAGCCAATTTGAGAGTTTTGTATTACAACTGTACAAATCTAGAAACTTACTACCTAGAAAATCTGAAGAAAAATTGGGTAGATGCAATATTTATAACAATCACAAGTGAGGTCTATAAGGACAGATCACTTGTCTGGTAATAACTTTGGATATATTCTAAATTTAAAAAATTCACAGTTAAACATCTGTTAACTCCTAAGAATACTCTTCAGTATCATGTAATTGACAACAGTGAAGAACACCTAACAATCTTATTTCTGTAATGACACTAGTCATTATTGGCAAACCCAGTACATACTGAATCATCTAAAAACGTTAAAAACCGACATAAGCAAGTTATAAAGTTGCAAATTGTTCTGTACTTAAGCACATTCTGTTTATGACATACCATAATTCATTCTTAAGGAGTAGTTACAATAATAACTTGAAAAATTAAAAATATACACTAAGAATCAATAGAATCCCTACAGTGTGGAAACAGGCCCTTCGGCCCAACAAGTCCACACTGACCCATCCCCGTATAACCCACCTAATCCACACTTCCCTGAACATTATGGGCAATTTAGCATGACCAATCCACCTAGCCTGCACATCTTTGGACTGTGGGAGGAAACCCATGCAGACACAGGGAGAATGTGCAAACTCCACACAGACAGTCGCCCAAGGTTGAAACTGAACCTGGGTCCTTGGCACTGTGAGGCAGCAGTGCTCACCACTGAGCGACTGTGCCGCCCAGTATTAGAATGCAGCTATTTTTCAAACAAAATTTTGCTTTGGAAATAAGATTTTGGATATTTTTAAAATGAATTTCAGGAACATTACATTTTCTACATGTTGAATTAACAGGTGGCAGATGTTCTAGATCTAGCTCCATATCCACTACTTATCTGTCAAATAAAACAACTTAAAAATGCAGTAAACATGAAAGGCTTCAACATCTGAAAATGGCTAAGTCAGTAACACAATGTCAATGCAAAAAAGACCTTACAGATTAGAAAAGTAAATGCAACTTTGGTCTATTTCCTTGTGGTGATTTGAAAATATCACCTTACTTTGTAATAACTATACACCTCCCACTGTAGCAAATACCAAAAGAAGATTACCGCATACATTTCTGGATTTGTGATTTTTGATTTGCCATTCTAATATCAAAAATTCAGATCTCATTCTTGGTTGACAATCACAACTTTGTTCAGTAGGCAAGGCTCATTTGCAGTTAAACAGTTCACTCTATAGAATGCAGCAATAAAGCACAACAGCTCCTTGGTGAGTACCAATTGTTTGTACTACATATTCAGTATGCAAAATATCTGTTGTTAGCCAATTGCAGACTAGCTACACAGCAGAGCAATCTCCAGTTAATCTAGTCTCTCCAAATGAAGGAAAGATGAAAGCTGGTGCTGTTGCAGGGATTTTAAACCAAACAAGAATTAAATAAACCTTGCCATGACTGATAACTACAATACACTGTTTCAGAAGTTGCAGGGTCAAACTAAATACAGTATCAACCTCTCTTTTTCAAATGTGAAGTAACTTGGTGTGCCCTTCCATCAAACTCTATTTTACTATGGATGGCATTTCAGTTTCCACAAAAATCTGGCTAGATTTTCAAAAGCATATATAGGATACAAAACTTAGTCCCACCTGCTTTATAGGTGTGTTATAACATCTCTGAATAGAATGATTAGAAAAATAGGTAGCAAACTTACTTGTGACTACAATAATCATGATTTAAGCTCTGTACTTTAGACACCCTGCAGAACCTCTGTTAAATACTGAGCATAAAACACGACATAAGCTTTTCAAGTTAGATATTGACAAAAATCACGTAAATGAAGCTTCTCAAATGATTGTGCCATTGACCTCAATTTAAACTCAAAACAACGTGACATCCTCTCTTTTTCAGCAATTGCTGAAAGGGTGCAAACTGACACAGATAATCCTGGTATGTCAGACACTGGCAAGTTATTGTTAATTCAATGCAATTGAATACAATGTATAAACTGTGTCATAAATCATCAGGGCAGGATCCAGGTCGAACTTATATTTATCCAATAAAAGCCAAAAGAACTGCGGATGCTGCAAATCAGGAACAAAAACAGAAGTTGCTGGAAAAGCTCAACAGGTCTGGCAGCATCTGTGATGAAAAAAATCAGAGTTAACGTCTTGGGTCCGGTGACCCTTCCTCAGAACTGATCGAGGCTAGGAAAACATCAGTTTATATGCAGAAAATAGGGAAGGTGGATCTGGTAGGGAGTAAACGATAGAATTGAGCCCAAAGAGACAGAAGAACAGTTGGACAGACAAAGGACTTGATAACGGTCAGGCTGGGAGGGTGAATAATTGTTAATGGGGACTGTTAGTGACTAACAACAGGTGGTGTGTAACGGGTAGGGGGCTGGGATATGGGAGAGTTTAGGCCCTAAAATTATTGAACTTGATATTGAGTCCAGAGGGCTGCAGGGTCCCCAGGTGGAAAATGAGGTGTTGTTCTTCCAACTTGCGTTGAGCTTCGCTGGAACACCGTTGCAGGCCTGAGACAGAGATGTCGGCCAGGGAACAGGGTGGTGTGTTAAAATGGCAGGAAACTGGAAGCTCAGGGTCTTTTTTGTGAGCAGAACACAGATGTTCTGCAAAGTGGTCATCCAGTCTACACTTCGTTTCCCCAACGTAGAGAAGACCACATTGTGAACAGCGAATGCTGTAGACTAGATTCTGGGAAGTGCAGGTGAAGTGCTGCTTCACCTAGAAGGTATGTTTGGGCCCTTGGATACCAGGGAGGGAGGAGGTAAATGGGCAGGTGTTGCACCTTTGCCAGTTACACAGGAAGGTGCCATAGGGTTGTGGGGTGGGGTGAGGTGGTGTTGGGGGTGAAGGAAGTGTGGACCAGGGCGTCCCGGAGGGAATGGTGCCTGCGGAAGGTGGACAAGGGAGGGGAGGGGAATCTGTGTCTGGTGGTGCCATCTCACTGGAGGTGACAGAAATGGCATCTGATGATCTTCTGGATGTGGATGCAGGTGGGATGGTAGGTAAGGACAAGGGGAATCCTATCGCTGTTGTGGGAGGGAACAGAAGGGGCTAAGGTGGAAGTGCGGGAGATGGGTCGGACCTGGTTGAGGGCCCTATTGACAACGGTGCTGGGGAGTCCTTGGTTAGGAAAGAAGGTGGACATTTCAGAGGCTCCCTTGTTGAAGTTGGCCTCATCTGAACATATACGACGGAGATGGAGGAACAGAGAGAATGGGATGGAGTCTTTACAGGAAGCAGGGTGTGAGGATGTATAGTCCAGGTAGCTGTGGGAGTCAGTGGGATTATAATGGATATTAGTGGCCAGTCTATCCTCAGAAATGGAAACAGAAATGTCAAAGAAGGGAAGGGAGGAGTCAGAGATAGACCAGGTGAAAGTGAGGGCATGGTGGAAATTGGAAGCAAAAAGCGATGAACTTTTCCAATTCCAGACAACAGCACGAAGCAGCACCGATGATATCATCGATATATTGAAGAAAGAGTTGTGGGTGGGGGCAAATGTCACTTGCCACTTGTCAGCCCAAGCCTGGATATTGTCCAGATCTCTTTGCATCTGAACATGGACTGCTTCAGTATCTGAGGAGTCACGAATGGTGCTGAACATTGTGCAACCATCGGCAAACATCCCCACTTCTGACCGTATGATAAGGGGAAGGTCATTGATGAAGCAGCTGAAGATGGTTGGGCCTAGGACACTACCCTGAGGAACTCCTGCAGAGATGTCCTGGAACTGATATGATTGACCTCCAACAACCACAACCATCTCTCTATGTGTGAGGTATGACTCCAGCCATTGGAGAGTTTGCCCCCTGATACCCATTGATTCCAGTTTCGCTAGGGCTCCTTGATGCCACACTCTGTTGAATGCAACCTTGATATCAAGGGCTGTCATTCTCACCTTATCTCTGGAATTCAGCTCTTTTGTCCATGTTTGAACCAAGGTTGTAATGAGGTCAGGAGCTGAGCAGCCCTGGCGGAACCCAAACTGGGCATCATTGAGCAGGCACTGCTTGATAGCATCTAGAAGGACAAGGGCATCAGACATATAGGAACACCACCATCTCCAAGCCACTCATTATCCTGACTTCGAAATATATCACCGTTCCTTCACTGTCGCTGGGTCAAAATCCTGGAATTCCCTCCCTAATAGCACTGTGGGTCACAGCAGGAGGACTGCAGCAGTTCAAGAAAGCAGCTCACCACCACCTTCTCCGGGTCAACTGGGATGGGCAAGAAATGCTGGTCAGCCAACAATGCCCACATTCCACAAAAGAATGGAGAGAAAAAAAGAGCTTCTCAAGGTAGTGCCCTAGCCTAGCAATCTTCAGCTATTTCATCATTAACCTCATCATAAAGGTCAGAAGTGGGATGGCGACCAATGACTGCACAATATTCAGCACCATTCATGGCTCCTCAGATAGTGAAGTAGTCCATGCCCAACTGCAACAAGATCTGGCCAATATCCAGGCTTAGGCTAAAGTATGGCAAGTAACATTCGTGACACACAGATGCCAGGCAATAACCATCTCCAATAATAGACAAATCTAATTAATGCCCCTTGATATTCAATGGCATTACCATCACTAAATTCCCTATAATCAACATCCTGGGGGTTACCATTGACCAGAAACTAAACTAGACTGTCCATACAAGTATAGTAGCTACAAGAGCAGGTCAGAAATACCACAACGAGTTACTCCCCTTCTGACTATCAGGCTCACCAACATATAGACTAGCCAAAGAACGACAACTGAAACTGAAATACTGAGTTGACAACACCACCCACTCCATCCACTCCTCCCAAGAATTCCTCAACAAAGGACACCAGAATAGAAGAGGATGCGATAATGATATCCTTCGACGTAACTGCACTATTTACATCCATAAACATCGACGTAGCCAAAGAGACAACTGCCACACTACTGGACGAATCAGGAAGGCAGTAACCTCATGACACCAACAGCATCAACAAGGTTAGCAGGCTGACACTGCTGGATCTGTGCATCACAACGCACTTCATCTTCAATGACCATATATTCAAATAAAACAACAGAACACCAATGGGATCCCCAATATCAGGACTGATTGCAGAAGCGGTTATGCAAAAGTTAGAAAGAACAGCGCTCCCCACTATACAACCCAAACTCTGAGTCCGCAGTGCAGATGACACCTTTGTGATTATCAAATGCACAAGTCTAGAAGAAACCCATCAACACAAAGAACATCCTCATCAGAATAAAATTCACAAAAGAGGAAGAAAACAATAACCAACTACCCTTCCTAGGGTTAATGATGGAATGGAAGAACAACGGGGATCTCCAGACTAGCGTATACAAGAAGACCATACATATGGACCAGATATTTAACTATTCCAGCAACCACCCCAACACCCATAAACAGAGCTGCATCAGGACATTATTCAAACAGGCCATAACACACTGCAGCAATCCGGATTTGCACAAAGCAAAACAGGAGTACTTATACAGAGTTTTTAAAAGGAACCTAAAAAAGCACAATCCGCCATTACCTCCATGACAGACCACAACAAGATGGCACACTAGTCACCCTACCGTACATCAGAGACATATCAGAGATGACCACAAGACTACTCAGACCCCTAGGTATCAGGGTAACCCACAAACCAACAACAGCTACTGAAGAACACAAAGAATCCCATACCCACAACCATAAAACTAACATAAATACCATTAAAAAAAACCATGCAAGGACTGTGAAAAACATTACATATGCCAAACTGGAAAAAAACTGACAATAAAGGATACACAAACACTAATTAGCCATCAAGAGACACAATCAATTCTCACTGGTCTCAATACAAATGGACAAAGAAGGACACGAATTTGACTGGGACAACATTTCCATAATAGCATGAGCCAAACAAAGACATACCTGGGAATTCCTGGAGGCCTGGCATTCCAACAGGAACTCCATCAACAAACACACTGAACTGGACCCGCTATACAAACCACTGAAAAACAGAACAGGAAGTAATGCCAACCACCCCAGCAAACCAAGGCATATAAATAACAAACAGGACAGAATACCAATGCTTCACCGGAGGCGCGCTGTTACCTAGCAGGGTGACAAAACGTCTGCAACCAAACACACTGACACTGAGTCTACAACCTCTCCTTCTGAGTCCAAAGCCTGTTCATCATCTACAAGGCACAAGTCAGGGCTGCGATGAAATAATCCCCATTGGCCTAAATGGGTGCAGCTCCAACAACACTTAGATAACAAGCATGGGGCTGGATGAACACAGCAGGTCAAGCAGCATCATAGGAGCAGGAAAACTTGACGTTTCGGGCCTAAACCCTGATTCTCCAGCATCTGCAGTACCTTTTATCTCTGATACAAGCATAACCTTCCATTCTGGTTTGCATCAAGTAGTTAACTACAAATGGAAACTATATTTTCAGCAAAAGATTATAGTATCTACTTGCATATATTAGAGGAAGTGGATGGAGAGGGTACTAGAAAGGTTTACCAGGATATTGCTTGGTTTGGGAGGTCTTAGTTATAAAGAAAAGTTGGATAGAGTGGGTTTGTTTTCACTGGAACACAGGAGGTTGAGGGCAACCTGACAGAAGTTTATAAGATTGTGAATGCACGGATAGAGCCGAAAGTATGAGGGGTCAATTACTAGGGAACACAGGGTCAAGGTGCTAGGGAGAGGGATGGGGGTTAAAAGAGATGTGCAAGACACATTTTTCAGACAAAAGGTGGTGAGTGCCTGGAACACACTAACAGAGGAAGTGGTGGAAGCAGACACAATAGCAACATTCAAGAAGCATCTGGACAAATA
>JAHRHZ010000047.1:3712324-3736076 GCA_024137785.1 Ginglymostoma cirratum | reverse complement strand
TCTGATTCATTTCTGATGAAGGGTTTAGGCCCGAAACGTCAAGTTTTCCTGCTCCTATGATGCTGCTTGACCTGCTGTGTTCATCCAGCCCCATGCTTGTTATCTCAGATTCTCCAGCATCTGCAGTACCTTTTATCTCTCTCCAACAACATTTAAGAAGCTTGATGCCATCCAGGACAAATCAGCCCGCTTGATTGGCACCAAATCCATAAGTATTCACTCCCTCCACCATCGACGCTCAGTACACATTGATACTACTATCTACAAGATGCACCACAGAAATTCACCAAAGATCCTTAGAGAGAACCTTCCCAACCCAAAATGATTTCCATTTAGAAGGACTTGGGTAGCAGATATATGGAAACACCACCAACTGCAAGTTCCCCTCCATGCCACTAACCATTCTGACTTGGAAATATATTGCCATTCCTTCATCACTACTGGGTCAAAATCCTGGACTTCCTTCCCTAATGGCATTATGCGTTTACCTACAGTACATGGGCTGCAGCAGTTTAAGGAAGAAGCTCATCTCCACCTTCACAGAGACAAAAAACTGAAGATGGCAATAAATGTTGCCCAGCCAGCAACTCCTGCGCCACAACCGAATTTCAAAAAAACTGCTTATTTAGATGCTAAATTGCAATTTTCATGATTCTGCGCTGACTGGGTATCTTAAGCTAGATTTTAGATATTGCTAATCAATTTGTTCAGGTATGTTACTACATATCGCTGAAGCAGGTAGGACTTGAACCCAGGCCTTCTGGCCCAGAGGTAAGAACACTAGCCGCTGTGCCACAAGAGCTCCTCTAATTTCATTTTTAATCAATATGGCTGAATTGGTTTCAAATGAAACTGGACAGATTTTGAAGGTTTTACAGGTAGATGGTTCATTCTTTGAATTTACTGTGCTAAAATTAACAGTGCAGACTTTATATACTTACAAACTGTAGTTAGAAATGGAACAGCCTGGAACAAGTGAAAATATGCACTTGAATTCAATCTCATGTGCAAATTGAGTTAATCTTTTACATTTTGGACTTCTGCTGAAAACGTTGGCCCATATTTTCTGGTTGTAATAAACACAAAACTTAGTTATCACTCAGTAATGACAGCAGTTCTTAGATGCACTGCTAGATGTGAAAATATGGAAGCTGCTGTTAAGACTATCTTGGTCCTTCACAGGATCCACTGTTGAAGTCTTCACAGGTAAAATCACACTGAAAGCAGTGATTTGACACAAAATTCAACCTGTGACACAGTTTTCGCTGTACAGCCACTGAATTTTTTTTATTCATTCATGGGATAAGGGCATCACCGGCTAGGGCAGCATTTACTGTCAATCCCTAAATGTACAGAGGGCAGTTAAGAGTCAATTACATAGCTGTGGGTCTGGAGTGACATGTAGGCCAGGAGCAGTTTCCTTCCCTAAAGGACATTAGTGAATCAGATAGGTTTTTCTTGACAAAGGAGTTGAATGGTCATCATTAAACTCTTAATTCCAGATTTTAAAAACTGAATTCAAATTCCACCATCTGCTGTTGCAGGATTTGAATCTAGGTCCCCAGAACATTACCTGGGTCTCTGCATTAATAGCCATCACTTCCCCCTATGAAAACATTATGACTTCAGGGATTACTGAGTTCTTAATGATGTATCCAGTCATAGTTACAACTGGAAAACTTATACCTTTTAGATGTCTGTAGTGTCATTACCCACATTTATAATTAAAAATACTAAACATTAAAAATTATTCTTTAAAAACTGAAAAATCAGCTTCCAATTCAATCCTTTTCAGATGTCCCTATCTTTACTCTGTTCTTCTTTTACTCCATTCTCTTTCATAAAAGTGTTTTTGCCCTGCCTAGTTTGCAAAATGTGAGAATTCTCAATCTGATTGTCTCATTCTTGCATAGGTATAGGGTATAAAGGGTGTAAAGTTACCAAGCAAGTTGAGCAGACAGTCATTTGTAATGGAAGAAAAAGAATTTGTAATGGAGGGAAAACGTTTTGAGTACAGTAAAAGGATGTTGTTGGGATAGAAGGAATATTGTAATTTAACTGTGCGTTTTGCAATCTTTAAAAATGTTATATATAAATAGCCTAGCTTGTTCAATTTTATCTTTTGTGTGATAAACTTCTCTTTTATTGTTAAAACCAGATCTGCAATATTGCCTACTTGTGTTTCAATTAAAGACCATCTTGTCAAAGAAATTAAAAAATGATTTTTCAAGTGATACTTCAGTCTGGAATCTGACTTGTTCAATAATAATAGCAGCTGGGATCATAAGATTACAGAAAGTTATGTCGTCCAAATTTAACAAATTGTACAAATTCAATGCAAACAATTTAGTCAGTTCTGCTATAATGTGTGTTCCAGCATCACGAATTGGCTATAATGCAATTGACAAATAGGGGACTGCTATTTCTAATACGTGAACTTGTGTTGGCAATAATTTGATTCCATCAGTGCATGGAGAGTACGTGTCGACATCACTCTGATTGTTTCATTGGCTTGGTCCTCAGCACACGCGATGTTAGCGCTGAAAGAGTCCCAGCGCTGGCATCACATGATTGTTTAAAAGAGCTTTAACATAAAGAACACAATTGACATTAATCGTGAAGGCCTGGGGTGATGTCAGTAAGGACCGCTTGCATGCAGTTTGGAGGAACCTTCTCCCAGATTTTTACAGGATTTGATCTGTCAGAGGAGCTCCCAAGAATCAAAGAATACTGTACTGATCTTGCAAGGCAAGTTACATTTAAACAAGTGGACAGTGAGGATGTTGAAGAGCTGCTTGAATCCCACTGTGAAGGCCTCTCCACAGCTGATCTACAACAAAGTGTCGCTGAGGGGAAAGTGGAAGCTGCAGATGAAGAAGAAGAAGTCCAGAATATGGCACCATGAGAGCTTTCCACTTCTGTTTTGTCTTCTATCCTGAGGGAATTGAGAAGCAGTTGCAGTTCTTAGAGGACAATGATTACAATGCAGGTCGAAGCTCGGTAGCAATTCGTGGAGTAAGATCTTATTTGGCACCCTATAAACAGCTTCTTCATGAAAGAAGAGAAAGGGCAAAGCAGCAAAAACTGTATGTCTTTTTTAAGCCAACTCCCAAGAAATAGTCAAAAGACAATGAATCACAGGCATCCACTTCTGGATTAACTATTTTTCGCCTTAACCCTGCAACCACAGCTGCACCTGAAGATTATGATGATGACCTTCAGTCCCTGCAATAACCTCAAAACTTCTTCCCCCATCAAGTCATCTTGACATTTTTCAAGGTAAGGTGTTTAAATTTACTTTTATGCCAATATTTGACATGAATTAAATATTTATTCAAACTGTGCTATCCTTTGTGATAGGCTTTTGAGTGGTCTGCCCCCAACCCTATTTTTCCCATAGGCTCCGTTACTTTTATAATGCAATTTTCTATAATGCGATGTTGCGCAGGAACGCAACTATGGCGACATAACAGAACCAACTGTACGAGCATGCTAGATTAGAATTGTCAGAATATTAAGTGATACATAAGTTGATATTCCAAAGAAAAAACAGTTTAATGATAAGAAAGTTTAACATTCATAGAAGACTGAGAGGGAGGTAAGAGAGGGTTTGGAAATCTAATAAACAATCAAATAAAAAACTTCAGCACAGGAGGAGAAACAATTTAAATGCTTCTGATCAAATGCTGTAGCTCTATTACTATGATAGATGAATCAAAAATGAATCAGTGTTCTTTGCGCAGTTAAAGCATGTAAACATCTTCTAGAGTAAAAAGCTGCATCATATTCCTTCCAGCCTCCCAAATGTGAAAAAGGAGCACTGCAAGTTTGTTAAAATTGTTAAGTTGTTATTTTTGACAGTAGAAATAGAGCAAAGCTGCTAATTTGGTTCAGTTGGAATCACATAATTCAGCCACTCAAGCTTTTTCCATTATTTAATTAGACCATGGCTAATATAGACATCAAATCTGTTTGCTTGCCTTCAAACCATAACACTAAATGCCTGAAAATAACAAAAATTAGTCAATATCAGTTTTGAAAACCCAGCATCCAGGTCTTCTGAAGGACAGAACAACAGTTTTCAAACAACCTTTATGAAAATATAACCCAGCTCCAGTGTTGAGATTACATTCCACTACTGTGAAAACACATTATAAATTTATGCGACCTGTCCTCATAATTTGGAACAAAAATAAGGTTGCTGGAAGGGGCAGTTCTGAGGAAGGGTCACCGGACCCGAAACATTAACTGACTTTCCTTCACAGATGCTGCCAGACCTGAGCTTTTCCAGCAACTTTGTTTTTGTTCCTAATTTACAGCATCCGAAGTTCTTTCAGTTTTTACTGTCCTCATAATTTAACCCTTTACAAAATCTCCCCTGTCACCCCCATCCCTTTAATGCCAACATCCCTCTAAGATGCAGTGCTCAGAATCAAATACTGTACTCTAGAGAGTGCCTGATCAGGGCTCATCTCAAGTATAGCTTCCTCCTTTGTATCCCAACCCTTGCAATAAAAGTCAACATTTCAGAAGCCTTTCTGATTAGTTTTGTACTTATGCACTAGATTTTAGTCGTTTGTTTATCTAGACACCCTCCTATTCTTCCACAATTTCTAATCTCAATATTTACTGAAACATTTTTTTCAATATATAAAGTACATGACACCTTGTACTCTGATCTTCTAGGCCAAGCTGGTTTGAATTTGTGTTACGGAGTATTGTCTTTTGTCCACTTCATACATAAATTTATTGAATACTTATGCAATTTATATGTGGACAAGACTTATAATCAGCGTTCCCTGTATTAGAAGGAAAACAATGATGATCACAGCCTTACAGCACTTTGGAGCACACGTAGCATGTGAACCAGAACATTAAAGATTGTGCATCATTCAATTTTATTCCATAAATTTTCCCCTGACCCCAGAGGTTTGGTTCGATTACAAATACTTGTTGCCACCTTGTGAGCAAGTACATCTACAAAATGATAAAGAATGAGGATACTTCTATAACAGTGTGTTAGGCCAGTTATAATGAATTCCAGAGAAAAGCTACATAAAAATAAGTGGAAATTATTTGTTTGTACAGTTCTACGAATCATAAACCTCAGTAGTTACATGAGCACTTGAGTTGTGTCAAACACAAGGCTAATTAGATAGCTCATTTTTTTAAACCAAGAAATACCAAATAAAAATAGAAAATGCAAAGCTGTTTAAATTGTTCCAAACCAATTATACACCCCACGAGCAATTCTTGAGTGTATTAGAACTGTTGCAGTTGCACGGTCACAGCTTACTGAACTAGTTGCAAGCCTTAGCTCAGTCATGCTATTTCTATCACTCTGCCAGAAGATCATGGTTTTAAGTTCCGCTCCAGACATTTAATTACATAACTAAATGAGTATTGAGGACAGGGGCACTGCTGGGGACCCCACTTGCTTCTCAGGTAGCTATAATGAACCTTATGGCATTAATCAGGGAACAGCAAGGGAGAAATCCTTGTATTTCCACCAACGATTTTCCCCTTTATCAATACTTCGCAGATTATCTGGTCACTTATCTCCTTGCTGTTTTAAGATTTGCAGACTGCAAAATGGCTTTCAAATTTATGTAAAAAGTTAATGAAAGTACTTTAGAAGTTAAATGCTCTAGGACATTGGGAGATCATGGAAGATGCTATATAAATAGTAGTTCTATCTTTGTTGTTTACAGGAGTTGTTCACAGACTAGCGTGTTACCATGTTAGTCCAGAATATAACCAATGACAAGTACATCCTATTGTTAGATGAGTATACTTCTAGTTCATTATGAACAATACTAGAACGCATGGAATAATATTTTTGATAATGTGTCCTATGGCTCAAACAGAAATAGAATACTGCAGCAGTATTGTTATTTTCAGGCATTTAGTGTTACTGTTCGAAGGCAAGCAAACAGATTTGATGTCCATATCAGCCATGGTCTAATTAAATAATGGAACAATAATGAAGAGAATATCCACTCTTCCCTTCCCAAACGTGCAGATTCAGCAAAATAAGATTTTGAATTACAGAAATTTGCAAGAAGAAATAATTTCAGAACTTATTAGGAAGTGAGTTTGATATTTTCTCAGCCAAAACTTAACAATAACACAATACTCAAGACTTCAGCCTAGGGTATTAGAGCTTTACTAAATATCATACAACAGGGAAGGGAAAGAAATTTCTCCAAACAGAGGCGTGGTGGGGGGGGGGGGGGAAGGTCAGTTGCAGAGTGCCCAATCATTAAGAATCTTCAGACAGGTACTTGGATCCAAGATGTAGCTTTGATGAAGCAGCCAGACTTGTCAACAATCTAGAAATTTGGACAGTCGCGCCCTAATTCAAAAGCCGAATAGCGACAAGCTTCACAGCCTTGTTATATTTCAAGTTCCTGCTTACCACAATTAGAGGCCCAGGTTAGTCCAACACTGCCACCTCCACATCTCAGTTACAGCCAGAAGTGGAGGAGTTGGGAGACACAAAAACAATTTTCAGCCTTCAGGCTCTGTGATCTCTCCAACACTAGGCTTAATCTAGCCCAGTTTTTTCAATTAAATAACCCCCTCTTTGCATCCACTTTGATATGAGGAAAAACATGAGTAAAGGCTAAATTGCAACCAAGTCTCAAAACCAATGGAATAGGTTAAATAAAAAGCCTAGATTTTAGTGGTGCAGGATTTGCAGAGGCAGTTTTGCACAGCTGTAAGACAAATTCCAAATAGTGGAATGAAGTGGAGAGGTGCACGAGGATGGACACAGGAGTGGAAGCAATCATTGAGACAGTGCGGGCTACGCACAAAGACACCAACAGCACATTCATAAGTGCCTGATAACATTGTATGGAAGTGAACATTTTGGAGAACAACAGAACATTCTGACTTATTTATAGTTTGTGGAAATATAGATGTCAATTTAGAAAGTATACTGAACTTTGAGATAGAAAGACTTTGATAAAAATTGATAAAATTTGGTGCACGGAGGGGGAGGAGGAGTGAACACTGAGTGTTACAAAAGGCTTTTAAACAGAGAATAAATGGAAAGAAGCAAAAGAAGTTTCTGCTTCACCATTTTTAGCCTGAAGTGAGGTCAGGGGGATTAATGGAATTCCAGGCACAAGCACTTAAGAGAAATCAAAAAGGTCAGTTTCAATTTTGCCTGTAAAAAAGTTTTGATTCATCCAAAACTTGATGTCATGCAAACGACTGCAGATTCAAGCAAAGCCTTGGAAGTAAAAGTAGAAGGTTAAAGGGTCTGTTTCCATACTATATATCTCTTTGACTGTGTATACATATGAAACCCGATTGCCTGTTTAGATGTCACAGTTGGAATATGAATTATGAAAAGGAGGGGACAAGAGCGATCCTGGGATACATGCACCACGACCTTCTCAACAACAGCACAGAAGTTGTCAAATATTAACAGCAAGAGAAACTGAGTACAGGAGAAGGAATATGCAGATGAAATAGCAGGAAAGAACAAATCATGAATCATTTCCTAACAGGACTGCAGTGATAAAGTTCATTAGGAGCTTCAAAGATGAATTTTTATGGTTGAAGAGAAGGGGCTATACTATAGGTGTGAAAAGTCCTAAAAAGAATGAAGCCAGTTTAGGAAGCTGCCAAGGGAATTACAAACAGGAAGACATCACGAGCATGTGAAACTACAAAGTTATCAAAGATTGTCTGCGTGTAGTGATCAAAAGGTAGCTTCAGGGTGATAAACTATGGGATTGATGGTTTGGGGGAGGTAGTTGTGTCAGAGGTTGCATAGTGGTTTCAAATTGGAAATGAGAAAGGGGAAAAACAGGCTTGCAGTGAAGAAAATAACTTCAGGAGAGATCGCTTCTGAGAAAAGACAGAAGAAAGTCCTTATCGTACTTGTACTATACATGAAACATCCACATCCCAATAAAATGATTTAGCATATGTGGTAATTGGCTGAATTCTAGAGCACTGTTTAAAGAAGTTCAGCCAGTAGTTAGAAGCAAAGATTAGAGAAAGCTTTTATAGGTCATTTCATTTAGAAACATGGGCTAAACACAAAGCTTCTGTGTTTCTTTGTCCTTGTGGTGCAATGACAACAGTATAGTAAAAAGGTCACATTATAATCAAAAGTTGCTGGCTAAGATCATCACAAAAGCCTTTTCACAATAAGTCCTAGTTTTCCCCCATGATGAAAAGATTTATTCCCTTGAGACCCAATCAGTGTGAGATGCCGTTTCAACTTCACATACAAACAGGGGAACATAGTTGCAAACAAATCCTATGCTTTTCAAACAATTATTTGGAGGAAATACTGATATGCTCTCAGGAGGTCTCTATGAATATTGATTTGGTCTTGGAGACCCCTTGTCTTACATTCTGGAAGAAAATACCAGTTCTCCATAAGTAAACACTGATAACGTTGCAACATGACCATGTCTTAGGGTAGGAGGGTGGGTCTGGTGTGGACTCTGCGAGCTGAATGGCCTGCTTCCACACTGTAAGGATTCTACAATTCCATTCTACATTTCATTTTAGGATACTGCTTTCCCCTTTATAATAGATGCTCAGTCAGTCTAATTTCTAGAAGAGGAAATGGGAAGATGAATTAAAAGAAGGGTAAGCTGTACTTGTAAGGTAGGGGGTGGGTTGACTAATGGGACAAGTCTTGGAAATACCAGAGATGGAAAAAGAAAGAAGAATGGAAATGGGGAAAAAAAAAATGGAAGGTTTAATTGTTGACAGTGAACTAAGAAATGGTCGCCTTCCAATGGTCAAGGAAGAGATAAGGGCAGGGTTAAATCGTATGTATGTAGAAACAAGGAGTATCACAAACAAAATTGGGGAACTAGAAGCATTGACAGAAACGTGATTCCAGCCAAAAAAGGACTAACATTCTCAGATTATGACACTTTTTGTAAAAACAGAGTGGGTAAAAAAGGAGGAGATGTAGCAGACTCGGACAGAGACAGTATCATTGCCCTTGAACGAGATGTAGTTCCTGAATTATAATCTATATGGTTGATGGTGAGAAACAGCAACGGAGCAGTGAGCTCAGTGGGTAGTTATTAGAGACCTCCAAATAGTGGAAGCAAAGTAGAAGGCAGATTACGGAAATCTGCAAGACAAGTAGGATTGTGATTGGTGGTGATTTCGATTACCACAGGGTAGACGGCCATAAAGGTAGAGAGTGTGGGGCACAGAAAGGGGAGAAATTCTTGTAACATGTGCAGGAGATCTTTCTGGAACAGTACATTTCCAGTCCTACCAGGCAGGGAGTTGTGCTGGATCTGGTCATAGGAAATGAGGTAGGCCAGTGGAGAACCCAGAAGGAGCATTTGAGAAATAGCGATCATAATA
The DNA here is from genome assembly GCA_024137785.1 of Ginglymostoma cirratum. Lineage (NCBI taxonomy): Eukaryota > Metazoa > Chordata > Chondrichthyes > Orectolobiformes > Ginglymostomatidae > Ginglymostoma > Ginglymostoma cirratum. Next base: position 3,726,716 of record JAHRHZ010000047.1, on the reverse strand, counting down.
AAAGATTAAATATTAATTTGGAAAAGGACAAAAATTAGTTAATAATTAAGATCATAGACTGGAAATGGGCAGATTTTGGGGGTCTAAAAGTTGAACTGGAGCAGTTAATTGATAAACAGTGGATGAAAAGCGGGAGAATTTCAAAAGAAAGATGAATAGGATAGAGATAGTAGGAACTGCAGATGCTGGAGAATCTGAGATAACAAGGTGTAGAGCTGGATGAACACAGCAGGCCAAGCAGCATCAGAGGAGCAGGAAGGCTGACGTTTCGGGCCTAGATCCTTCTTCAGAATTTGGTCTAGGCCCGAAACACCAGCCTTCCTGCTCCTCTGATGCTGCTTGGCCTGCTGTGTTCATCCAGCTCTACACCTTGCTATCTCTGAATAGGATAGAAGCTAGGTATATATCATGAGAAATAAATACAGGGTCTCCAAAGTTAGACTGCCCTGGATGACTATGGATTTTGACGAGAAATTAAAGAAGAAAAACAGCACATGACGCATACCAGAATAATAATAGCAACAGAAGTCTGGAAGAATGTCTCAAATGCAGGAGAGTGTTAAGGCTGGACTAAGGAAGGCTAAGAGGAAGCATGAAAAAGAACAGCAGGCTGCGCTAAACAGTAAAATGTTCCTCAAACATATTAATAGTAGAAGATTTGTGAAGGATAGAGCGGGCCCCTAAGAAGCAAACAGAGAAAGCTGCTCACTGAAGCAAAAGGTACGGCATAGGTACTAAATGAGTACTTTGCTTCTGTCTTTACCAAATTAGAAAATGGTGACAATAGCCCAGTTAAGAATATGGGTGGTGAGCAACTGAGCAGTATAGTAATAGATAAAGAAGAGGTGCTAAAAAGGCTGGCAACCTTCCAGGTAGAGAAGTCACAGGACCAGATGGAATACATCATCACTTTCTGAGAGGGGTAAGGGAACAAATTCCAGACCCATTGTCAGGAATTTTCCAGGCCTCTCTGAACACAGCACTAGTCCCAAGGGACTGGAGGACTCCAAATGTGAAACCATTGTTTAAGAAACGGGCAATGGATAACCCAGGAAATTACAAAACTGTCAGCTTGATGTCAATTGTGGTAAAACTGAAGGGAGAAAAATAAGCTAAAACTAGGGGTCAACATGACAATGGCAACAGCAGGTCACGTCTGACAAATCTGGTTTCTTTGGTTACTTTACACAGAGGGTGGTAGGTGCCTGGAACGCATTGCCAGCAGACGTAGTACAGGCAGGCACGGTAGATTCATTTAAGGTGCGTCTGGACAGATGCATGAGTAGGTGGGGAGCAGAGGGATACAGATCCTTAGGAATTGGGCGATAGGTTTAGACAGTGGATTTGGATCGGCACAGGCTTGGAGGGCCGAAGGGCCTGTTCCTGGGCTGTAAGTTTTCTTTGTTCTTTGTTCTTTGTGACACGCGTTGGATGAGGGTAGTGTTCAAGATGTCATATATTTGAACGTTCATAAAGCATTTGTATAGTGCTAAATATCAGATTGGATGGCAACTTATAAATATTTAGGATTGATGGGTCATTAGTAGCATGGATTAGATGTTGGCTAAGAGATAGGAAACAGATAGTAGGTGTAAGATTGGAGAAAAGTTGGAAGTGCTCTTCCCCAGGCTTCAGTGTTGGAACCGATTTATTTTTCCGATTTATCTAAATGATTTGGATAAGGGTACTAAGGAAAAACAAAATCTACATTTTTAAATGGTACTAAGTTAGGGAGAATAGTGAATTATGAGGATGATGCTGAGCAACATTGACAAGCTGGACAAATAGGCAGATGCCTGGCAGATGAATTTCAATGCACAGAAATGTGAGGTAATGCATTTTGGTATAAGAAACACAGATAGACAGAACAGGGACAATGATACGACTTTTGAGGGGAGCAGACAGGTTCAAGTGCATTGTTCTCTGAAGGTAGCCAAGCAAGGTGAAACAGTTATCAAAAAGGCATATAGGTTCGTTGGGTTTATAAACGGAGACAGAGTATAAAATCTAGGAAGTGGTGCTACAAATCATTGGTCAGACCACATTTGGGGCATTGAATTCAGTTCTGGGCACTTTATTTAAATAAGCCCTACAGAGAGTGCAAAAGAGATTTGCGAGAATGATACCAGGAATGAAGGAGTTTAGATACCAGGAAAAAATGAGAGAAACTGGACTTATCCTTCAACTGGACTTATGCTTCAAGAAGGATAAGAGGAGACCTTATTAAGGTGTTCAAAATCATTCACAAGAAGGCAAAGAAGGATATTCTGCTTCCACTACAGTAAGTCAGTAACTAGGGATCACAGTTTCAAGATTATCAGCAAGAGAGCTAGGAGTGAGATAAGGAGAAACCTCTTCACTTGGAGAGCGATTAGAATTTGGACGGTGCTACCAGGCAGTGTGGTGAGGGCGGATTCCATAGGAGGTTTCAAAGAGAGCTGGATGTATATTTGAAAGTGATTAAATTAGAGGGCTACAGAATCGGACTAGCTGAGCAGCTCTTTTGGTAGACGGTATAGACTCGATGAATTGAACGGCCTCCTTCTGCATGGTAAAATCCTATGATTCTACTCCAGTCATTCTGTATCTGATCAGTCTGCTCTGCGTGCAATCAGAATAATAATTTATGAGACAGTTGTTCAATTAGATCTTTCCTTGATCCAGGCAAATATTATTTGCTATTTTGGCCTAAATCAAATGGCAGTCCATTTCAGGAGCATTCTACCAGTGCTATGCCTTCCAATTTTGCAGAGATAACGTATTACATGGAAAAGTGAATGGGTTGAATCACTGAAAAACGGTGTGTGTATTGAACAGCACAGGTGCAAGAGTTCTGCTGTGGCACGTGGCACAGACGAAAGCAGGGATGGAAATTAAATTGAAGACACAGAGGTAATAGGGAATTCCTCACACAGAAGGCTCATGCAGAAGGTAAGGAGGCATGGGACAGGGGAAATGTGGCAGATTGGATTCAGAATTGGCTGACCCTTAGAAGACATAGGGTGGTAGTGGACGGAATATATTCAACATGTGCTCAGTTACGAGTGGTGTACCACAAGGATCTGTTCTGGGTCCTCTTCTATTTGTGATTTTTGTAAATGATTTGGATGAAAGAGTGGAAGGGCTGTTCTAGGTTACAAAGGGACATTGATAGGATGCAGAGCTGGGCTGAGAAGTGGCAGATAGAGTTTAACCCTGAAAAGTGTGAGGCGATTCATTTTGGAAGGACAAACTTGAAAGCAGAATACAGGGTTCACGGAAAGATTCTTGGCAGTGTGGAGGAGCAGAGGGATCTTGGGGATCATGTCCACTGTTCCCTGAAAGCTGCCACCCAGGTGGATAGAGTTGGTAAGAAGGCGTATGGTGTGTTAGCCTTCATTAATAGAGGGATTGAGTTCAAGAGCCGTGAGGTTATGCTCCAGCTATACAAAAGCCTGGTTCAGCCCCATCTGTCCAGTTCTGGTTGCCTCATTAGAAGAAAGATGTGGAAGTGTTGGAAAAGGTGCAGAGGAGATTTACCAGGATGTTGCCTGGAATGGAGGGAAGGTCTTACAAGGAAAGGTTGAGAGCGCTAGGGCTTTTCTCTTTAGAGCACTGAAGGATGAGAGGTGACTTGATAGAGGTGTACAAAATGATCAGAAATTCAGATAGAGTGTACAGCCAGACACTTTTTCCTAGGGTGGAAGTAGCTATTACGAGAGGGCATAGTTCTAAAGTGAGTGGAGGTAGATATAGGGGAGATGTCAGAGGTAGGTTCTTTACTCAGAGAGTGGTCGGGATGTGGAATGCATTGCCGAAGAGGGTAGTGGAGTTGGCCTCATTAGGGGCATTTAAGTGGCTATTAGTTAGGCATATGGGTGATAGTATAAGGTAGGGGTGGAGGTTAGATAGACTTTAGGATTAGGGTAAAAGTTCGCTGCAACATCGTGGGCCGAAGGGCCTGTACATGGCTGTAATGTTCTATGTTCTAAGCAAGCTCTAGTAGAGAGCCTTCAACCACAAAGATTTTTCCCACAAACTTCAGGGATTGTTGTTAGGGTCAAATAGAGGTCAGAAGCCCACACCAAGGTAAATAAATTAGCCAAATCACAGGAAATGCGTGATCAGAAGCAGACTCACCAATAAGGGGCCCTGTATTACTGAAGTAGTAAATGACGGAAAGCCGGTCTCCATTTTGAGGTGCCTTCTTTCTTATGTCAAAACTAAACTGAGCAACTGCACCACCAATGTGAAGGAGGAACACTTCCACAGAAATAGCTTGCTGGATGGAGAAGCTGAAGCCAGGCAGTTGGATGAGGTCTCAAATCCTGACCGTCTTACTATCTACACTTTAATATCTTGGTCTGCTGCCCAGAAGGCTGACTCTAGATATCTACACTGTTCATGATGTCTCTAGGTATCCAGAGGCTGGCTGTCTTTCAGCCTCAAATCACCGCTTCCATGTAGGAGGCCTGCCACACAAAAGCCTTCCTACTACCCTCCTCAACTAGCATGCCTCTGGCACTCTCAGCACTTCCGTCCATTCTCCTCGCAGGGAAGAGCAGAGAGAGAAGAAAAACGATGAGCCAGCAGCATTAAATTTCAAACCCACCCTCTCCCCGAAGAAAGAACCTGTAATGCTGAAAATGAGACATTATGGTAAGACTTGTCTTGTGTACTTCAAAATGGAGCTCCAGTACAACCAGTATTACTAGATTTTCCTTCTGAATAAACTTGCCAACCCCTCCCCCAATCAGGACCCAAACATTCAGCCCTTTAAAAAGGAGTTACAAATACCTGGATAACAAGGTGTGGGGCTGGATGAACACAGCAGGCCAAGCAGCATCATCCTGGATATAGGAAGGGTTCAATGTTTCCTTGAAACTGTGAAGCTACCCACTTAGGCAACTTACAAAAAGTCTGTCCCTTTAAGACTTGTGTGTGGCAACACAACAAATGTAATGGCCTACGTTTATAACTCTTATGCTTTACAAAAAAAAACTCAGGGGGCACACTGTTAGAGGCAGAAGAGGAGCAAGGTGAGAAACATAATTATCATAGTGGTAGCGAACATGAAAGAAAATAAGTAAGTACAGATCATTTAGATTGAACAGAGGAATACACAAATGAGGAAATAGTGTCTTTTTGTTGAGGACCAGGTTTGGAAGTGGATGGAAGGTAGTTCAATGAAAAAGGGGAATGAGGAAAACAATACCAAAACCTTTGCACTGCATTTACAAGAAGAGCGCATACAAGAACGCGTTCCCCGCCAGTGACAAAACCCCACTGTTTCCGTAAACACATCACACTGTGAGCATGGGGTAAAACAGTCGCAGGACTGACCTCATTGTTGCTATCAAATTGTAGATAGTAGTTTTGGTCAAATGTACCTTAAATTATTGAGAGGCTGAGCTATTCAAAAAACAAATCTTTACTAGTGGGAGAAAGCCACTTATAAAACCTGAACGTCTAAAACTGAAAAGTTCACTTTGATAATGCATGTAGTCTTAAAAGTGGTTGAAATAAAAACATACTGTTGTGAGACACGTCATTAGGGATTAATAGATCCTACAATAGCCTGCAAAGCACTAATTTATAAAATAAATCATGAACAAAAACAAACAGGTGCTGGATGAGTCAGTTCCTTTTATATGGAGTTGTTTTAAAGACAAAATGGAATAAAGTATTTCAAGTGCATAGCTTAGAACGGAAGCCATGAAAATGCAGAAAGCTGCCTAGATGTGTCCTTGGCAAAGGTTCTACTCTAGCACCGATTACAAACTACCTCACCTAAAGCTGACAAATAGTGACAAAGAATTGATAGTGCTTTGTTAAGTCTCCGAGGACGGTTTTGTAGATAAGATCAGCAAGAAAGCTGATCTACAAAACGCAAAAAAAAACGTAACGAAAACAACTTGAACCTTTCCTGTTCATGAATAATTGATGGTAATGTGAGTCATACGTAATAAATCTAGTGAACTCAAATCACATAAAAGAATAAAGTTAGAGAAAACTCAACATTTCTGTGTATACTTTTTGTGTTCAACTCAAACATTTTACGGGGGGGCGGGAACTCAGAAAAAGCAATGAAAATACAATGCAGAAAAACACTCTCTACAGTACACACCTTTTCTGTGCAGCCATAATTTTCGTTTTTGAACAAAGAATGTTTGACTCCTTGAGTAAAGGAAGTTGCCTCTGGCTAATGCTGGGCTGTACTGTCAGTATCTGAGTGCACCAGATGTCTGCAATGGTCAAAACAACATGTTCTGCTGTGGTGCATATTAGCTCCAGCCTATCACTCTGCAACGTACTGTTTTAACAATGAGGCAGACTTACAGCAAGCATAGCAACAGCCGTGCAAGCTGATTGGCTGGCAGCAACAGAAAAACCCCAGTGTCAAACTCCACTATAATTTCCTGTTCAGCAGTAGTGATTCCCTGTTCTCAGCTGCTTGCAGGTAAATTAAAGTTGAGTCTAACAATAGTTTACCACAACGGCAATTTTGACTAAGCCACTGTAAATATTAAACTGTACAAAAGCTAGACAGAAAAATTGAAAGAAAGTTTAAAACATCTCTACATAATGAACAGGGGTTGTTAAAAATGCAGTTATGAAGCAATATCTTGTACAAAATTGTTACAATGCACAATATAAACACATTTTAATTATTCTTCTTAAAAGGTCAAGACCCCAGATGGAGTCTCAAACTGTAATTTTGAGGTCATGAGCTCTGAGCCAGCAATGGCTGCCATGGAACTCTGACTGAGTTTAACAACTGTGCTCCCCCTCTGAAATGTCTAAGCACTCACTGACCTCTTCATGCCCCAATCTCACAGAAAGGTCATAACAACATTCAAGCCTCAAAATGGGGTAACAGTGAGAAAATGTTTAGGAGGCAATGTCTAGTTGTTATGAAATTAGAGAAATGCCACTAGTTCATTATCTTCAAAAAAGAGGAAGTTTTATACAGTTATGCAGTGCAGAAACAGACCCTTCAGTCCAACTCGTCCATACCAACCAAACTTCCAAATCTGATGTAGTCCCATTTGACCCATATCCCTCGAAACCCTTCCTATTCATGTACCCATCCAGATTAAAGGTAACTGTAGCCACCTCTATTCTAATACAAGCACCACGCCCTGCATGAAAAAGTTACCCCTCAGGTCCTTTTTAAATCTTTCCCCTTACCTCAAACCTATGCCATCTAGTTTTGGACTCCCGCACCCTCGGAAAAAGACCTTGGTTATTCACCCTACCCACACCCCTCACGATTTTCTTCACTACATTCGGATTTCTAATCATCTACAAGCAGGTGCAAAGCAGAATTGTTTAAACCAGTTCCCAAAAGATGGGAAATTATAGTACCAACTGGATGGTGTATCTTACATGGCACAGTTCTCAAGAGGATGAAGCGACTGATGATTCATTTTCCTTCCTGCACAAATAGTTGGACCATCCATAGTATCCATTAAGATGGTAATGCCCATCATCAAAATAACCCATGCTCTAGTCTCAACGAAGCAGACTAAATTAAGGAAAGTGAGGAAGTTTTTAAAAATGCCTTCATCAAGTTACAAAGAAAATGAGCCACAAACTTTGAAAACTTCAAAGTTAATCTATTTTTTCAATAAAATTGAAAAGGTAAAGCATACAAGACCAATCAAGGGTGTAAACTGATCATGGATCATATGACGACCATAAACCACTTGACAGAAAGAATTTTGAATTGTATAGAGTGTTACAAGACTTCTCTCAATTTGTAATGGCAATTTAAGGTCACTGCACACTGGAGAGTCTAAGTCTTTTGGAGGTTATAAAGATCTTAATCAAGAGCATTTCTGCAAATTTATTGATTTTACAGATCAACTATTAAGGCAAAGAAGTCGATTCATCCCTTGTCTTTGCCAAATTAGATTAACTCAACCGTGTAGGCTATTGTATAGTTCTTGAATAGGGAGGAAGAGATCAATCAACCCGGATTTTCCTACTGGAAAAGTGTATAGGCAAAAGTCAGAATCAGGATTGGCTATAATCGATGCCACAATGTCAAGACACATATGAATAATGGCCAGTTGGGGAAAGTATCAGATATTATTTGGTGTCAATGAAACCATAGTGAAATCAGGAGTCAATTCAAAGTAGAGAACAAGCAGCAAGGGGAATTGCACAACAAAGCAACACAAGAACTAGAAGCAGAAGTTGCCTGTATTGACTGTGTGACCTGCTCGTTACTCAGTACAATCATAGATGATTTTGGGCTTCAACTCCAGTTTCCTGCTCACTCTCCATATTTCTTGATTCCCTGGATTACTGAAAATCTGTCTATTCTAACCTTAAATATAATCAGCTATGAGGCATCAGCAACACTCTGCGAGGTAGAACATTCCAAATATCCACAATACTTTTGAGTGAAATAATTTCTGCTCATTTCAGTCCTAAATGATTATTCTGAGACTGTCCTCCTGTATTTAGACTCCCTGACAAGCAGAAACAATCAATGTCTATCCTTTCAAGCACCTTCAAAATCTCATGTCTTAGCAAGATTGCATCTCATTCTTCTAAACTCCACAGATTATAGGCCCAATTTCCCGAGGCCATCATTTTAGGGCAAGCCCAATCATTTCAGGGACCAATTTAGTGAACCTTCACTGTACCTCCAATGAAGGAATATTCTTTCTTAAAAGTGGAGACCAAAATTGCACAGTGCTAAGATGTGGCCTGACCAAAACCCTGCACCACTAAAGAGAATATGTCTTTATTCCTGTATCCCAGTTCCATTTCAATAAAGGCAAACATACCATTTACCTTCCTAATTGCTTTCTGTACCTCCATGCTAACTTTGTGTTTCTTGTACGAGCACACCTAAATCTTTGAACATCAACTCCAACAATTTTCTCATCTTTTAAAAAAAATTCTACTTTTCTATTCTTGTAACTGAAGCAAATAATTTCCACTCCCCTACATCCTACTCCATCTGGCATCTTGCTGCCCACTCAGCTAAGTTGTCTATCATGCACAATGGGCCTCGGTCTGAGTAAAGTATACTCATAAATAAACACCAAAAAATTAGCAGCAGCTGAAATAGGAAACGAAAATTCGCACTGGTGCAGTGCAGGGTATGGTTCAGACAAATTAATCAGATTAACTAATTGTATTTCAGTCTTAGTGTACTTGAACAATAATTTCACTAATTTATATGTTTGCAATGGAGATATTTGAAATGAATTAAAATGCTTGAAATCATCTGAACCCTTTGCCAAGACTACAGACTTATACAAATTCTGGGTACTCAATTTTTTTTTTATTTTGGAATCAATTATAATGTTACTGTGATTATCATTAGAATACAAACAGAGGAAAAAGTGCAAATAAAAGCTTAGTTAGCTTATCTTGGGATAACCATTGTCAAAACCAATAATTCAGAGGATTTTATTCAATATTGTGCAGGCAAAAATAAAAAAGACAAATTTGGCTTTAAACTCAGAAAGCTTTTGCTCTACCAAAAAGAAAACAAAAATATACAAATCCAACAAAACTTTTTTTCCCCTGCTAGAATGTGTGCTAAAGGTTTTAAGGCCCAGTCAATACTCACTGCCCAAAACTGTTCAGAAATTGTGAAAGATCAGTGCAATCATGGTAGTCAGATATAACTGGACTTATCCAGTTCGATCAGCCTTTAATTCCTTGATCAAAAGAAGTTTCAATACCATTCTGGCAAAGACACTAAAGTTGTAATTTATCAGAAGCACCATGGTAACAACTGTACGGCTTATAGCCATGAATGAAGTTACTGACACTGCAAGTTTTTTTCACTACTGAAATATACAAAACACAACTGAAGTCTCCATCTGAAGATATAGTTGCTTCTTTTAATAGATACTGTCACTTTATGACAACGAAACACTTCTACAATGTTAGTTTATGTTTTCCACATCGTAAGCAATAAAGCTGCTTCACTGAGCTTTCTCAAATCTTATGGTAACACTACATTGCCTTCTTTATGCGGACAATGAGATTGAATTGTTCAGGATATCAAACCCTTCAGTTGACAAGAAGCTGTTATTCAGCCAAAGATTTTAATCCAAAAATTATTTTGTTGTGCCTTTGTAAATGACTAAAGAATTAGGACATCAGAAGCAGTGTCGAATGAGTATTTACTAAAATGTTCCGGAAGATGCAACAAAACAGGGCTCCCTTGCACTTGCCAGTTCTTACACGGAACTTCTTGTCTGCTCTTATTACCGCATACTTTTGAGATCCTACATTTCATTTGCTATATATGCTGCTTGGATTTTCAGTTTTGTGCTGTTGCTTGGTAGTGTTTTTCGTAATTGTTTACATTGCAAGCGATGCATAAGTGTATAAGGAAATATATTGAATGCGGACATCTAAAGATAAATGGATATTAGACCACTATGATAGGTTTTTTTTTAAAAAATGCATCCCATACATCAGTAAAATGAAAATGTTACATTTTTAATTCTACTATGAAAATAGGATAAACTTGCCTGAAATACATTTCACAGATGTAAAACTTCTAATGTTTCTTTTCAGATATATACCTTTGATCAACAGATCATCAATTCATGATTTTAAAAACACCACAACCATTAAGAACTAACTTGTGTTAGTTTGCTATTTTTCATATCTGCAGGATGTCCAAATACTACACTGTCAATTAATAACCCTTGAGATGTAGGGGTCAGGTCTTTACCAAGTTGAGAAGAGACTGTAGACCATTAGAAATAGCAGGCAGAACCTGGTAGTGAAAGTCCTCCCACACACGTGACAAATCAAGCTTTTGCTGAGAGGAGAAAGGAGATGAGGTGTGACTCACATGAGGGAAATCCAAATTCAGTAGGGCCAAGTTCAAAGAGATGCCATCTGGGCTGTTTATGAGAGATTTAACCTACAGTAAAAGACATGACTACATGGATTAGGTGTAAACCCCCCTTGAAGGATGGAATAGGTCTATTTAACAGTAACAATTTGAAGTTTTAAAATCTCTACAGGTTTAAACATGACAAAAACATGGATCAGTGATTGTTTAAAAAAACGTGCTGAATTTTTTTTTTGACAGGCAAGCTGGTGTAGAATCTATTCAGACATAGAGTCCTAGAGTCATACAGCACGGAAATAGACCCTTCGGTCCAACTCGTCAATGCTGACCAAGTTTCTCAATCTAAACTCGTTCTACTTGCCTGCGTTTGGCCCATATCCCTCTAAATCTTTCCTATTCATGTACCTGTTCAAACGTCTTTTAAATGTACCTGCATCTACCACTTCCTCTGGCAGTTCATTCCACATACAAACCACCCTCTATGTGAAAAGGTTGCCCCTTAGGTCCGTTTTAAATCTTTCTCGTCTCAATTTAAAAATATGCCCACTAGATTTGAACTCCCCTACTCTAAGGAAAAGACCTTTGCTATTGACCTCATCTTAGCCCCTCATGATTTTATAAACCTCTATAAGGTCACCCCTCAAAACCTACACTCCAGTGAGAAAAGTCCCAGCTTCTCCTTATAACTCAAACCCTCCAGGCTTGGTAACATTATAAATCTTTTCTGCACCCCCTCCAATTTAATAATATCTTTCCTTAGCAGGGCAACCAGAATTGTACACCGTACTCCAAAAGTGACCTCACCAATGTCTTGTACAACCACTACACGACGTCCCAACTCCTACACTCAATGATCTGAGCAATGAAGGGCAATTGGGAGTAGCCTATAATACCCCTGACTTGTGTCTTGTTGATAGTGGATAATCTTAGTTGCACTTTTGTGTCAGGTTTCTGAACACAGAGTTACCACTTTCATGTGGATGGGTAAGTAGAGTATGTTAAATTTACCTCAAAACATAAACAGACAGATGGCCAGTTCATCTCTGTTTGATCAGGAGCATCAAAGTGTGTCTAGCACCTCATGTTTAGTGTCAGGCCATCTTCTGTAACTTTCCATGGAACTGATGTGGAGGTGCCAGTGTTGGACTGGGTTGGACAAGGTCAAAAATCAAACGCCACCTTGTTATAGTCCAACAAGTTTATTTGAAAACATTAGCTTTCAAAGTGTTGCTCCTTAATCAGATTTAGTGAGAAAGACATCAAGACACAGAATTTATAAGTACAAGATCAAAAGATCATGTGAATGTGTTGAATAAACCTAAAATCAGTTAGAAAGGAGATGCATTTCGATTGATTAAAATGCAAATCCCAGAATTTCTTTCAAGTCACTACCCCGAGATAACTAAAAGTTTTATCACTGTATACTAGAGGTGACATCTCAGGTCAGACAATGCATTTTAGGTGTGAAGCCTTGTTAAAATCTGTGTTTTAACCTGGAGTCAGACTGGTTTTATTTCCAAAGCAGAAATTTATAAGATGCCCCTGACTGACTGTGTCTACAAATTGTGTGCTTTTTGAACAAAATAGAATGTATCCACAAATATAAATCTACAAATGCAAAATTCACCCCATAGATTTTTTGTGTGCATGGGGGTGTGCCCATGTGCGTTGGGGGGGGGGGGGTGGTGGAGGTGGGGGGAGAGAGAGCGCGAGCGAGAGAGAGACAGCGCGAGCGAGAGAGAGAGAGAGCGCGAGTGTGTGTGTTTGCGTGTTTCCGTGTGCGCACACGTGTGTATTTTTGAGACAGTGTGTGTGTAAGTGTGAGCGCACGTGTGCGTGTGTGTGAGACAGTGTATAGTGTGGTGGGGTCACCTGTAGTGCAACATGAACCCAAGATCCAAGGTTAAGGCCATCCACATGAGTACCGAACTTGGCTATCAGTCTCTGCTGAGCGACTCTGTGTTGTTGTGTATCCTGAAGTTCACCTTGGAGGAATGTTTAGCCAAATATCGAAGACTGCATACCCTTGACCACTGAAGTGCTCTCCCGCTGGGAGGGAACACTCCTGTCTGACAATTGTTCCACTGTGTCCATTCATGCGTTGTCATAATGTCTGCATGGTTTTGCTAATATACCATGCCCCGGGGCATCGTTGCCTGCAATGTATGAGATATACAACATTGGCCAAGTCACATGAGTATCTGCTGTGCAGATGGTGGGTGGTGTTCCCATGTGTGACGGTAGTATCTATGTCAATGATCTGACGTGTCTTGCAGAGGTTGCCATGGCAGGGTTGTTTGGTTTGTGGTCAATGTTGCCCTGAAGGCTGGGTAGTCTGCTTCGAACAAAGGTCTGTTTAAGGTTTGGCGGTTGTTTGAAGGCGAGAAGTGGAGGCCTAGGGAAGGTCTTGGCAAGGTACTCATTGTCATCGACAATGTGTTAAACATTGCGATGAACATGGCGTAGTTTCTCCGCTCCGGGGAAGTACTGGATGACGAAGGGTACCTCAGTGGTCATATCCCGTGTCTGTCTTCGGAGGAGGTCATTATGATTTTTCGCTGTGGCATGTTGGAACTGACAATCAATGAGCATTGTACCCCGTTCTTATGAGGGCATCCTTCAACACTTTCAGGTGTCCGTCGCGTTCTTCCTCATCTGAGCAGATCCTGTGAACGCATATGACTTGTCCGTATGGGATGGCTTTTTTTAATATGTTTAGGGTGGAAGCTAGGGAAGTGCAGCATCATGAGGTCATCTGTAGGTTTGCAGTAGAGTAAGATATTGAAGTGTCCATCCCTGATGGAGATGTATATGTCCAAAAATGAGACTGATTCTAAAGATTATGGGGAGATATCCCTGATGATTGAGCTCCTGCAAATCTTCAGTGACAGGTAATAAAACCACAAAACCTAATCTTGGGCTAGTGATGATGAGCCTACCCTCAATGCCAGGCTAAGGTGCTCCAGATGATGACGATGATGATAGCATGTTGGTTGCAAAAATATATTTAAAATTCCTCAAAAGAACACAGAATAATTAGAATTCCACAAAAAAAAGGTGTACCCGTAATACATCAGACGATGACACCTTTTTCTAGCTAATAATCCTTCGGTCTCTATGCTCAGTTCACATGCCCTCCTCGCGTGGAAGAGCACCCTTCATAACTTAGAAGAGGCTGCCCAATATACAGCTGCTTATTGTTCACTAGCTGTTTATTCTTGAAGTTGATTGCATTTTTGCTGGCTGAAATTAATCAAAATTGACCTTAAGCAAATCTTCCATTTAATGTCCAGACAGTCTAGTGTGGCTGAGGTAACCATTCAAGTACCAGGTTTGTAGCAAATTAATTAAAAACTGAAAGAACTGTGGATATTGTAAATCAGGAACAAAAACAAAGTTTCTGGAAAAGCTCAGCAGGTCCGGCAGCATCTGTGAAGGAAAAAACAGAGTTAACGTTTTGGGTCCGGTGACCTTTCCTCAGAAGGAAAGGTCTGAGAAAGGGTCAGCAGACTCGAAATGTTAACTGTTTTTTCCTTCACAGATGCTGCTAAACCTGCTGAGCTTTTCCAG
>JAHRHZ010000047.1:3690184-3711924 GCA_024137785.1 Ginglymostoma cirratum | reverse complement strand
AATGATTTGGTGAAAACCATTGATAAGCAGTGTTTGCTTTGTGATCTGTTTCCACAGTAAATTACTTACCAAATAAGTACATGCTGAATTGTATGATATAGAATGCCAGAATTTTGCACAATCCATGCATCTGAAAAAGGCTAGGAGCATTTATTTCTAGGATTGCCTTCTTCCTCAAGTAGCAATATTGTACAAGTTTCTGCTGAAAATGCTAGTTTGAGTGATTTGAACACATATTAATAGTCCTGCTGCCATAATATAGATTGTCTTTCCTTAAGAACTCTCTGAACAATGCATTTTGGAGAAGCTTGGTATCCATGATGTTAGGAAGTAAAATCAGAGATATCTCTATAGGTCTTCTTGAGGGGTAGTCATTTGTTGTACCTCTAAAACCTAGCCTGAGTTGAGACGAATCCCATAACCTAAATATAGAGACAAAAGCGTTGACTTAACCTAACGTTCACCTGGCACTTTCTACTGTTGAATACAAATACTTCGTGAAGAGCCACTGCTGTCTGAGAGTGTAGATTTCAGTCATGTTCTTTTTTGATTCTACCCATCACTACAATATCAGCAATACATTAACATCCGTGAATATTTTCAGTCATTCTATCATATGCTACTGCAACAGGTTGTGACTGACAGATAAATCAAAATATAGTCTCTGGAAATAATAACTTCTGAACAGTGTCCTGAAAGCAATGATACCCTTTGCCAATATACTTGGCATCCAACTTGGAAAAGAACTGCCTCATGTAAATTTGGGTTTCGATTCTTCTAATGCAGAATTTTGTGTGGGCATCCCTTTCGAGAAATATTTAGGCAGTTTGAGTCAATTGTACCACCTTTCCTTAACACATTCATAGCAGAACTGCACAGGTTTGTGTGATGTACACAATGAATGATAATGTAGTATATAATTCAGTTCACTCTAAAGCTTCCCTTCTATGGAAACACTATACTTTCTGCAAGGGCTGATTGACGTAATTGCAGCTTTTCTGAAATTGGTACCTTGGTGATTTTGGGAATGATCACAGTCTTGAGTTCAGTACATGCTGGTAGTCCTGCTATTGCTGGTCCATTTGTGTCCATCAGGTACAAGGTAAAGTACTTATGGTTTTCATGCAGAATTGCCATAGCTGTATTTCATCAATGTACTAATGCAAGGGATGCATGACCAAGGCGTTATATACAGTCAGTTCTGCTGTTGTAGGTTGTATCAGTGACATCCAACCAAGGAGATCGATAACCTTCAGAATTCTGACTAGTGAGATGTTTGCACTACTCAGATGTCAACTTTGGTCTTGAGTGTGTGTTTACCAATTTTCTTCAGGCATATGATGTTGATAGTGGCAAAAGCTTCTAAATGTTTGACTTCATCCACATTGTTTATTAGGTGAATGACTGTTCACCTTTTGGATGAAGGTTATTCTACTGTGAGTCTTTACCCTGATCCATCTTGCTGAAATTTTGTGTAAGTGCCCGTGGAGGTCTCTGGCACACTCCCTGCTGTTGTGTCTGCCAGTACGTTAGACGGTTTTTTTTGTCACTTCCTTGTGTAGTCTCTGGTTGCATCTCTGAAGCCAGATTTCTTACATAGGTGAGCCCAGAGTTCTTTTGAACCAGGTGACCTGCAAACATCTTGTTATGTAGGGCAGCTTCACAGTGAGCATAACAGACTGCATTTTACACAGCTTGCTTGATTTCTGTGCCCTGGCTACTGTGCTACTGGCTACCAATAAGTGCAGCTGATGCCTGTAGATGTTGTTGTCCAACTACAGACAACAGCTTCATGTTTTGCATCAACTTTCAGCAGTGTACCTATATCATGACCTTTCTTTCTCTACAAGAGGTATTTTGCAAAATTGTGACAGGCGTTGGAACTACAACCAGTCCTCTATCCACTCTGGCAGCTCAGCCTCTGAGAAATTGCAGTGTTTGCCCTCGAACTGATCATCTGATTCTTATGGCTGTTGTCAGTGGTCATTAGCTCAAAATAGTGAATTCTAAACTTCACTTTTTTTCATAAAACATTTTCCACTATATAGCAGGATTTCTTTGGTCCTGTCCAGACAGGCCTGAGGCGTTGACTCCGTGCAACCTCTTGTTTCCAATGGCTACCTTTATTTTCACTGCTTGCCTATTTAGAGTTGGTATGGAACAGAAGACAGCCATTTTGCTTGGTGTGTTTGCGCCACCTCTGAACATTTTAACTTAGCGCCAATTTCTTCCTTTTCCTGTAATCCTGAATTGTTTAAACAAAATATCAAATGACCCCTTGAATGTCTCGATTGAACCTGCCTCCGCTACATTTCCAGGTGATGTATTTCAGATCCCACCTACTTGCTTTCTGAAAAACATTTTCAATTCATAGTTGCTTATTCTTTTCTAGGAATCACTGCTCAATGCACAACTTCACAGGTTCAATTCTATTATACGCCCCAGTCTTTCAAAACACTTCTCATCCCTTTCCACAACCCATCAAATAGTGACTAAATTTTAAGAAGCATCGCTCCACCCTTTGCTTAAAAAGCTAACATTCAGATGGACTTCCAATAGCCACTGACACAGTCTTCCAGTTCATATTGGTATATTTGGTAGTCATCTTCCTGATGGTCCCGCACTTTTGCGATTGTTATTGATGGGCAGGGTATAGCAGCAAGACTATAAGGGTACACATGTGCAGATTCAGCAATGCAGGGCAGTTTTTTTTAAACAACACTTACTTGTTCTGTTTTCAACTGTGTTTCAGACTTTTCTGTTTCACACCAATTTTCCTTTCTGTGCAGGAGTGGCACCTGAAATTTTCTTAACATCTTTGCAGCTTTCGCAACTCAAATCTTAACCAAACTGCTGCCCACATGGGTCACTGATCTGGCCAACTCACAAATCAAGCACTCAATGTTTAGCCAGTGCCATTTAAGTCGTATTTTCCTTCAGGGATCTCAGTGAAAATGTAACTCTTGCATCACTTAAAATCTTGCACGAGGCAGTTTCCTATGGCTTATATTGTTAGGACCATCACTATTTCTCTTTTATTTTTCTCATTTTGGGTTTGGAACTGAGTTGAAGTTGAGAATTGAATATTAAACATGGAACAGCAGCTTGTTTTAAAAAAAAGAGGGAAAGAACAAAAGACTAATGTTTGCTGTTGGGAATTAGCCTGGAAAGATAATGCAGGCGAATTACTGCTCTAAGGTCACTGCGGACAGCTTAGCATTGAGATGTTGTTATGCTCAGGGTCTGGCAGGTGGTTTGATGTTGAATTCATCAAAGGAGGATTGGTGCTGGCCAGCCAACCAGAGAATGTTGAAAAAAAAAACAAACAATGAACAGGTGCTGACTGGGTTTTGAATAGGAGGCAGTTTTCTTTTGGGAGCTTCAGGACAAGTTTTTAGTTTTGCTGTCTCTGATTTCATTCCTATTGACTTGGTGAATGTTCTGAGAAGAGAATCTCAGTCTGTAGTATGTTGGTGAATAATTCTGCTGAGGTTATTTGCATTGACCAGTGACTTCAGAGTCCATGCAAGACATATAGTCCTGTACACCATAATACAATCCATTAACCAAGGATTCCATAATGTTTTGGTTTTCATTGTTACAACAGTTATTTAACTGGAAAAACTACATTTTTAAAAAATTTATCCCTTAATTGTATCTGCCTGTCAGTGTGACAGTGGGGATTTATGAATAGAAGATTGGGCTTAGATCTTAGATATTAATTAGACTGCTTTTAGTTTATCTGTGTTCTGATAAAGTTACATACTCAATAATAAACAGTTAATTTTGTTTAAGTTATAAACTTGCTGGCCAAGGTCTGTTATTTGTAAAGTACTGTTAGGAACAGCTATGCAATTTTGAGTATCTTTGCATGTTTTAATTTCACTGTGTTACAAATCCAGTGATTGGGAGGTGGATTTGGCTTTGCCTGCTGTCCCTGTGTCATAACAATAGATTCATATTGCTGCCATTCTTATTTAGGAAAAATTCCACCACTGCTACAATCTTGTATTCTTGTGTTTTTTAATACGGAATTTCAACTCTCCTACTGGATGACTAAATTAGTCTAGGTTCAATTTATCTGAAAATCCCAAACAAGTTTACTTAAACTGAATTCTCCCAAAATATCTGCATCCTCCGGTTCTGGCTTCTTGTAAACCCCAATTTTAATTGCTCCAGTATAGGTGGCTGTGCCTTAATTTGCCTAGGCCTCAGGTTCTGGAATTCCCTTTCTGCTTGTCTACTTCTCTCTGCTTCTTTAAGGCACTTAGGGACTGATTAGGGATAGTCAACATGGCTGTGTGTGTAGAAAATCATGTCTCACAATCTTAATTGAGTTTTTGAAGTAGTAACAAAGAGGATTGATGAGGGCAGAGTGGCGGACGTGATTTACATGGCGTTCAGTAAGGCGTTCGACAAGGTTCCTCGTGGTAAACTGGTTAGCGAGGTTAGATCACACAGAATACAGGGAGAACTAGCTATTTGGATACTGAACTAACTCGAAGGTAGAAGACAGAGGGTGGTGGTGGAGAGTTGCTTTTCAGACTGGAGGCCTGTGACCAGCGGTGTGCCACAAGGATTGGTGCTGGGTACACTGTTTTTCATCATTTATATGAATGATTTGAATGTGACCATGGGAGGTACGGTTTTTGAGTTTGCAGATGACACTGAATTGGACGTGTTGTGGACAGCCAAGAAGGTTACCTCAGAGTACAACAGGATCTCAGTCAGATGGGCCAATGGGCTGATGGGCCGAGGAGCGGCAGGTGGTGTTTACTTTAGATAAATGTGAGGTGCTGCATTTTGGAGAGGCAAATCAGGGCAGGACTTATACACTTAATGGTAAGGTCCTGAGAAGTGTTGCTGAACAAAGATACCTGCGAGTGCAGGTTCATAGTTCCTTGAAAGTGGAGTCACAGGTGGTTAGGACAGTGAAAGAGGCATTTGGTATGCCTGCATTTATTGGTCAGTGCTCTGAGTACAGGAGTTGGGAGGTCTTGGTGCAGCTATACAGGATATTGGTTAGGTCTTTATGGAATACTGTGTGCTTTTCTGCTTGCTGCTATAGGAAGGACATTACGATACTTGAAAGAGTTCAGAAAAGATTTACAAGGATATTGCCAGGGTTGGAGGGTTTGAGCTAAACGGAGAGGCTGAATAGACTGGCGTTATTTACCCTGGAACATTGGAGGGTGAGGGGTGACCTTATGGAGGTTTATAAAATCATAAGGGGCAAGGATAGGGTAAATAGACAAGGTCTTTTCCCCGGGGTGTGCGAGTTCAAAACTAGAGAGCATAGATTTAGGTGAGGGGGAAAAATTTTAAAGCAAAGTAAGGGGCAACATTTTCCACACAGAGGATGGTACATGTATGGAATAAGCTGCCAGAGGAAGTGGTGGAGGCTGGTACAATTACAACATTTAAAAGGCATCTAGATGGGTATATGGGTTTAAGAAGGATACCGGCCAAATGATGGCAAATGAGACTAGATTAATTCAGGATATCTGGTCAGCATGGATGAGTCGGACCAAAGGGTCTATTTCCATGCTGTATATCTCTGTGACCCTATGATAATTTGCTTTGTAACTGCCGGTTTTGTACATATCCTTATTCTACCATGCTATTGCTTAGACTTCACATGTCATGTAGTGTCACTCTGGTCCCTTGCTTATTAGCACACACTGCTCTTAAAGTAGTAACATAATTTCCTAGAGGGCTATTATTACATTATTATGCAAGTTTGGTTTTCAAAAGTTACAATTATCTTATCAAAGGATTTTTGCACTGTTTGATTGACAGCTTAAAAGAATATTAAAACATTAGCTGTCATTGGAGTATGAATTGAAGTTTGTTTATTTTTATAGCAGACTAATTAGTTAAGATTTAAAAGGTTGCTTTAGGCTTCATAGTGAATGGAAAGTTTTGTCAGTATTGAGTAACGTAAAGTGAGTTCTGTTAGATTTTTTGAAGTTTCTTTTGTTTCATCCTCACATTGTTCCCAAGCTTTTCTTGTGGTCGATATTTGGTGACTCATAACATGACGTTACGAAGGACCAAGGAGTTTGGAGGAAGTATATGAGGCATGAATTGATATCGAATGGATATGGAGGGCAGAGGGATGATGGGGACTGGGTGGACTGCATGAACTAGCATCAAAGTATCAAATGGAGTGACTAAGAACGTGAGGGATGACAGCTAGAGAGTTTAATTGCTTTTATTACACATAAGAGGAGGTCGCCTGACAACCAAGGTGGATGTTCTAGCCAGTTATTTCACTTTTCACTGATCTTTGTGTCTGCCCAGGATATGCTTCCGAGGTTAGTGGATTTGACCTGATCATGAATTGGTTTCCCGGAAATGAAAATTGAGAGACGGCCCCTTAAACTGAGGTGGGTCTGCCGAGTCAGGATACGTCCTGGATCAAGCTACTGAGCTCATTAATGAAGATTTTACTTGTAGTCACTGGAACGGGGGTTCAAACCCATAAAATTTTAAACTGATCTCACACTGATTTATAATCAGGTTTAAAACAGTTTCAGCACCATTGCTAGCTGAACAAAAATAAAAGCTAACGGCAGGGTTGTGATTTTGTGATACCATCTTTAATTACAGTGACCGTGTCCTTGTGATATTTACATCAATTTTTGAAGGAAACAGCTCATAACATACATATGATACAGGACTCTTTAAGCTTGTATAAAGTTTCCTATATTCTGAACTGTGAAGCTGACACTGAATTGTCTACACTTCCCTTTGCATACATGTTGACATTTACTATAGTTCTATATTTTAAACACTAAACTTATTGCAATTGCAAATCATGTTGCATGAACAAAATAATTAAAATGTCAATACGTGAAACATTTATTAGTTCTATATGGTAATTTCTAATAAATTTGTCTCATCTGTTATTGTGTTTAAACCCTTCCCCTATCAGGGATTAATACAGAATTTCTACCCAGCATCTCTATGAAGTTGGCCAGTGAAAACAGCAGTAAAATTCTTGGAGTTTTTAAGTATTGATTGTACATGGACGGATTATAAGTAGTAACAGGGGACATGAAACTCTTTAGTGCTTTCAAACACACTTTTTCCATTATTTAAACAGGAATCTTCACGCAGACATTGGTACCTCAAACCTCACCATTAAAATCAACTGCAGAACTCTGCTTATGAAAAAGAAAACTTGTAGGGGATGTGGTCTGCCTTTGTTTTGACTTAAAGCTAAACAAACTGTTTGATTACAAACAGGAAGTTTGATCTGCAAGCCAAAACCTCAACTACCACTCATTTAGTTTTCTGTAATGTAATTTCTTTACTCACTCAGTCAAGGTGTAATGCTCCCATTTTTGCTGTAATCAAATGAGGCATGAAATACTGTTAATAAATCAGTAAAATAAAGTACTGTAATTGAAACTTGTTAATGAGAAAAATCCAGACACAGGGGACAGTCCCTCGAACACTTGTTGACACTGCAATTAAAATAATTTTTAAAAATTGTGTGACAAGGAAAACTGCATTTGCATGTGGCATTTATTAATTAAGGCAGTAGGATATGTCTTTCACCACCTAGCAACATCTCAGTGAATGTCTGACTTTAAAACATCACTTCCTGCTGTTTCGGCAGCTGTGAAGATTATGCTTGAAGGTCATGTTGATAACATTATGTGCAGATTTGGGTAGTTTGTTTGCAAGTGTAGTAATTCTGTTAAAGGAATCTGGTGGGAAGTGTGATATGCACTAGTCTTGGTCACCATGTAAACTGATATGACTAATACTTTTGAATTAAGACCATAAGTCGAAGTGAGTAGAAATACATCACTCTGCCCATTGAGTCTGCTCAGCCATTGGATGAGAGCATGGCTGATCTAATAATCCTCAACTTCGCTTTCCTGCCTTTACCTCCATACCCTTTGATTCCCTTGCTGAAATAACAGTTTAAAATATTAAAATTTAAAAGCACTGTGTTGCCTTTCTTTTAGAATTCAAACCAACATCACACCATGTTCACCTTTCCCAAATTTGTAACTTTTCAAAAGATTGTGATGTTTTGGAACAATGCCTTGAACTTGGGTAAAATGAAGGTGTTTGTGTGGCCTGTTCTGAAACCTGCCTGACAACAGATGTGGATGAAGTGGCTAATAAAGATTAATGGAGGCACCCATTGCTTCGCTGGAAGGAAGGTATAAGGTGTGCATTCTTACTTACGACCATTAGGCAACATGGTGGCTCAGTGGTTAGCACTGCTGCCTCACAGCACCAGGAACCTTGGTTTGATTCCAGCCTTGGGGAACTGTTTGTGTGAAGTTTGCACATTCCCCCTATGTCTGCATGGGTTTCCTCCAGATGCTCCGATTTTCTCCGACAGCCCAAGGATGTGCAGGCTAGGTGGATTGGCCATGGGTAGTGCAGGGTTATGGGGATGTGGTGGCATTGGGGGTATGCTGTTCAGAGGGTCAGTGTGGACTCAATAGGCTAAATGCTTCCACACAGTAGGGATTCTATGATTCTATAAGTCTGCTAGTCTTCAAAGTCCCATGAAAGGGTGGAGAAAGTTACCGTACACAGTTCTGCACTAAACTGTTTAATTACTTAGAGCCCTAGAGTCACACAGCATGGAAACAGACTCTTAAATCGAACCAGTCCATGTCAACCATAATCCCAAACTAATCTTGACCCACCTGCCTGCGCTTGGCCCATATCCCTCCAAACATTTCCTGTTCATGTACTTATCCAAATGTCTTTTAAACACTAATTGTACCCACAACCGCTACTTCTTTTGGCAGTTCATTCCACATACGAACCACGCTGTGTAAAAAAAAATTGCCCCTCACGTCTTTTTTAAATCTTTCTCCTCTCACATTAAAAATATGTCCCCTAATCTAGAAATACCATGTCTTAGGGAAAAGACACCTGCCATTCACCTTATCTGTACCTCTCATGATTTTATAAACCTCAATAAGGTCACCCCCTCCACCTCCCAACCTCCTACACTCCAGTGAAAAACATCCTAGCCCATTCAGCCTCTCCTTAAAACTCAACCCTTCCATTCTCAGCAACATCCTGGTAAATCCCTTCTGAATCCTTTCCAGCTTAATAATATCCTTCCTATAACACAGCAGCCAGAACTGGACACAGTACTCCAGAAGAAGCCTCACCAATGTCCTGTACAACTTCAACATAATGTCCCAACTCCAAACTCAAAGGTCTGAGCATGAAGGCAAGCATGCCAAAAGCATTCTTAATCACCCTGTCTATTTGTGATGCAAACTTCAAAGAATTATGTACCTGAACCCCTAGGTCTTTCTGTTTTACAACACTACCTAAGGCCCTACTTTTAATTACATAAGTCCTACACTTGTTTCTTTTACCAAAATGCAAGACCTCACATTTATTCAAATTAAATTCCTAGTGCCACTCATTACCCCATTGACCCAACTGATCAAGATCTCTTTGTGATCTTCGATCAATCTATCTTCTTGACTGTCCACTATACCACCAATTTTGGTGTCATCTGCAAACTTATTAATCATACCTTCTATATTCTTATCTAAATCATTTATATAAATGCCTAACAAAAGTGAACCCAGCACCAATCCCTGAGCAACACCACTGGTCACAGGGTTTCGGTCTGAAAAACAACCCTGCACCACCACTCCCTATCTCCTATTGTTAAGGTAATTCTGTATCCTGTTGGCAAGCTCACCCTAAATCCCATGTGAATCTAATTAATCTACAATGCAGAACCTTGTCAAAGGCTTTAATAAAGTCCGAGTAAACAATGTCTACGACTCTGCCCTCAACATTCTTGGTTACTTCCTCAAAAAACGCAATCAAATTTATGAGACATGATTTCCCTCACACAAAACCATGCTGACTATCCCTAAACATTCCTCGTCTCTCCAAAAGCTTATACATACCTTTCAGAATCACCTCCAACAACTTACCCACCACTAATGTCAGACTCACAGGTGTTAGGCTTCTCCTTACATCCCTTCTTAAACAAAGGCACAACATTAGCCATTGTCCAGTCATCCGGCACTTCACCTACAGTTTTAGATGATACAAATATTTCTGCAAGGGGGCCCTGCAAATTCTTCCCTAACTTCCCACAACGTCCTTGGATACATTAGATCAGGTCCCGGAGATTTAACAATCTTTCTATTTTTTTTAAGACCTCCAGAACTTACTTTCTTCCAAGATAAAAGAAAGGTGGGGTCTCAAGGATAGAAAATCAGTATTCCCACTGGATGCAAGGCCCAAGTGATTCACACTGCCATGAAGATGGACTTTCATGTAGTTTCAAAGAATTTCCTGAAAAGGTACCAAGCCAGGAAAGAAGGGACTGGATGTTAACCCTTGGGAGCTAACAACCACTTTGGATCATGTACAGGGAAATTAAGTTATTACTTCAGGAACAATGTAACATGTACTTGTGAAGTGAATTTTTCAGATGTGTTAGAGGTAGACGGGGTAAGATTTTCTCTGTAGTTTAAAGTATAATTTACTGACAAAAACATTGTTTAATAAAGGCTACTTTTAGTCTGTTTTTTACAGCAAAACTATTTAAAAAACACAAAACCTTGTTGTATCATTTTTTCAGCTGTCAATTAAAAGTTGAAATTTTAAAGGTTGTTGGTCTCTATAAGTACCTTAACAATAATTATTATTCTGAAAGGACAGAATCTGAGTTGATAAAGTACAGTTAGAGGTCCCCTCTGTCTGCACTGGCTCTGAGAATTTAATGCCAATCTCCTTCCTTTTCTCCATAACCCGCGTGTTCCTTTTTATTTAAACAAACACCTAATACTTTCTTGAATGCCTCAATTGAATGTGCCTCCACTACACTTTCAAGCAACGCATTCTAGACTCCTAGTATTTGCTATGTGAGAAAGTTTTTCTCACCTTGGATTTGCTTCTTGAATTCTCTTGGCCAAGATTTACTGCTCAATTTACAACTGCACAGTTTAATTCTGTTACACACCCCTCTTTCAAGACATTTCTCATCTCACCCCCTCATTCCAGGACAGTTCCTGCAAAATAACAATCAACTCTTATCCAAATAATCAAGAATATAATTTTACAATTTAAAATTTGATGTTTAATAAAATTACAGTACCAGCTCTACTAAAAGTTCTAAAACAGACGTATTAAATAGTTGCTAAAATGTGGAGCTGGAGGAGTACAGCAGGCCAGACAGCATCAGAGGAGCAGGAAAGTCGACATTTTGGGTCTGGACCCTTCATCAGGATTCTGACCTGCTGTACTCCTCCAGCTCCACATTTCATTGAGCCTGACTTTCAGCATCTGCAGTTCTCTCTACATCCTAGTATTAAATATTTCTTTTGAGATAATGCATTCTGCACTGCAAAAAGTGCTTTGGAATTAAGTGTTACGGCTGAAAAAACTAAGGACTTAAGTTGTAATTTTTTCAGCTGAAGCGAGACTTAACACAAAAGGCCAATAGTTATTTTAATAAATGGTCTTTCATTTTTTTTTAAAACATAAACACTGAAGGTTAGTTCTTAATTGTGTTTATTCTGCATAAAACTCAATGTTGTTGCAGCACTTGGTTTGTAAAGTACAGTACACATCCCCTAAATTTCACTCTAAAGAAAACACTAAAAAACATACATCTGTCTGACTCAGAGCTCCCAATTCACGTCAACTCCCTTCCTGCTTGCTTAAAAAAAAACAAAATAGTCTCCTTTGCTCCGGTTTTCTGCATCTTCTGTGCAAAATTGTACTTTTTCTCCACATTGTAACTCTTTGAGAAATCCTACAACTTGAATGTGGATTAAGAATGGTTGCAGTCCAGAAGGTCATCGCTTGGCCTGCCAAGCCCATATGTGAATGATGCACTGTGCATTGATTTCCAACATTCAAATTAAATTTTTTAATCGTTCTCTTTAGATTTTGCATTTTTGGTCTTCAAACAGTTGGATGTTATATTTGGAGTTACCAGTTTCAGTTTTCTTAAAGTTTTCATAATTTAGACTAATTCATATTTCTAGATGCATTTGGGCAATCAGAATATGTTATGTTGTTTTCATAATGGGAATTCCTGAAAGAAGCACAACCATTGATCATCATTTTTTTTTGTTCTCTACTGGATGAAAATGACATTTTTGTTTGTTCTGTTCAAATGCTAGCAGATGCTCATGAATCTGCGCACTGACAGCGGATCCGAACAGAAAACAGCGGTGTCATCCATGTACAGGGAGGCCTTGACCTGCAGGCCTCCGCTGCCTGAAATAGTCACCCCTTTCTGGCTCGCATCCTTCCTGATGGACTCAGCAAAAGGCTTTATACAACACACAAACAAGGCAGCAGAGAGAAGGCAGCCCTACCTGACGCCAGATCTGATCGGGAAGCTTTCTGATCTCACCCACTGATTGATATTGCACAACTGATGTTGGTGTACAGCAGTCAGACCCAATTGCAGATATTATCCCCAAAGCTCATTTTGGAGAACATGTCCCATATGTAGGTGTGTGATATCCTATCAAAGGCGTTTTCCTGGTCCAGGCTGATGAGGCAAGCATTCACCCCCTGTCCTGCACATGCACGATCATATCTCCAAGGAGGGCAAGGCTCTCAGAGATCTTATGCCCAATATAACACAGGTTTGGTCGGGGTGAGTCACCAACTCCAGAGCAGACTTGACCCGGTTGGCAATGACCTTAGACAGGATTTTGTAATCCATATTCAACAGAGAAACTGGTCACCAATTTCTAATTTCCTACCTCTCCACATTCAATTGTAGATATGGGTGATAATACTGCACCCACCAGAAGTATACTGTCATAGGAGAGAACCTGCTGGAGTTCTATCAAGTACCACGGACCTGAATACAACTCCAGCGTGCAAACTGATGAGCATCTGCAACCATTTCAAACTGGCTTCGCGTGCCAAGGTAAATCGAGGCAAGAGTGAGGCCATGTTCTTTGGGAACTGGTCTGTGAGAATAATAGGGTGGTTATGGTAGGCGATTTTAACTTTCCCAACATAGACTGGGACTGCCATAGTATCAAGGGCTTGGATGGAGAAGAATTTGTTAAGTGTGCACAGGAAAGTTTTCTGATTCATTATGTGAATGTACCTAATAGACAAGGTGCAAAATTTACTCTTGGGAAATAAGGCAGGGCAGATGCCTGAGGTATCAGTGGGGGAGCACTTTGGAGCCAGTGACCACAATTCTATTAGTTTGAAAACAGTGATGGAAAAGGATAGACTAGATCTAAAAGTTAAAGTTCTAAATTGGAAGAAGGTCAATTTTGACGATATTAGGCAAGAACTTTCAAAAGCTCAGTAAGTCTAGCAGCAACTGTGAAGAAAAAATCAGAATTAACATTTCAGGTCTGGTGACCCTTCCTCAGAACTGAGCTTCTCCAGCAACTTCTGTTTTTGTTCTTGATTCACAGCATCCACAGTCCTTTCGATTTTTATTAAGAACTTTCAAAAGTTGATTGAGGTCGATGTTTGCAGGTGAAGGGACGGCTGGAAAATGGGAAGTCTTCAAAAATGAGATAACGAGAGTTCAGAAATAGTATATTCCTGTTAGGGTGAAGGGCAAGGCTGGTAGGTGTATGGAATGCTGGATGACTGGAAAAATTGAGGTTTTGGTCAAGAAAAAGAAGGAAGCATATGTCAAGTATAGACAACAGAGGTTGAGTGAATCCCTAGAACAGTGTAAAAGCAGTAAGAGTATACTTAAAAGGGAAATCAGGAAGGCAAAAAGGGGACATGAGATAGCTTTGGCAAATAGGGTTAAAGGGAATCCAAAGGGATTCTACAAATACATTAGGGACAAAAGGGTAACTAGGGAGAGAATAGGGCCACTTAAAGATCAGCAAGACAACCAATGTGTGGAGCCACAGGAGATGGGGGAGATACTAAACGAGTATTTTGCATCTGTGTTTACTGTGGAGAAGGATATGGAAGATACAGAACGTGGAGAAATAAATAGCCATATCTTGAAAAATGTCCATATTACAGTGAAGGAGGTGCTGGATGGCTTAAAACACATAAAGGTGTATAAATCACTGGGACCTGATCAGGTGTACCCTAGAATTCTGTGGGAAGCTGGGGAAGCGATTGCTGAGCCCCTTGCTGACATCATCGATAGCCACAGGTGAGGTGCCGGAAGACTGGAGGTTAGCAAATATAGTGCCACTATTTAAGAATGGTGGTAAGGAAAAGCCAAGGAACTATAGACCAGTGAGCCTGACATCAGTGGTGGGCAAGTTGTTGGAGAGAATCCTGAGGGACAAGATTTACATGTATTTGGAAAGGCAAGGACTGATTAGGCATAGTCAACATGGCTTTGTGTGTAGGAAATCATGTCTCACTAACTTAATTGAGTTTGATGAAGTAGTAACGAAGAACATTGATGAAGGCAGAGCAGTGGACGTCATCTATATGGACTTCAGTAAGGTGTTCGACAAGGTTCCTCATGGTAAGCTGGTTAACAAGGTTAGATTACATGGAATATAGGAAGAACTAGTCTTTTGGATACAGAACTGGCTTGAAGGTAGTAGACAGAGGGTGGTAGTAGAAGGTTGCTTTTCAGATTGAAGGCCTGTGACCATTGGTGTGCTGCAAGGATCGGTGCTGGGTACACTGAATTTGTCATTGATATAGATGATTTGGATGTGACCATAGGAGGTATGGTTAGTAGGTTTGCAGATGACACCAAGATTGGAGATGTAGTGGACAGCCAAGAAGGTTACCTCAGAATACAACAAGATCTTGATCAGACAGGCCAATGGGACAAGGAATGGCAGATGGAGTTTAATTTAGGTAAATGTTAGGAGCTGCATTTTGGAGGGGCAAATCAGGGCAGGACTTGTACATTTAAAGGTAAGGTCCTGGGCAGTTTTGCTAAACCTTGGAGCGCAGTTTCATTGTTCCTTGAAAGTGGAGTCACAGGTAGATAGGATAGTGAAGGCGGTGTGTGGCATGCTTGCCTTCATCGGTCAGTGCATTGAGTATAGGAGTTAAGAGGTCATGTTGCAGCAGTACAGAACACTGTTTATGCCACTTTTACAATATTGCATGCAATTCTGCTCTATAGGAAGGATGTTGTGAAACTTGAAAGGGTTCAGAAAAGATTTACAAGGATGTTGCCAGGGTTGGAGGGTTTGAGCTATATGGGGAGACTGAATAGACTGGGATTATTTTCCCTGGAGTGTCGGAGGCTGAGGGGTGACATTATAGAGGTTTATAAAATCATGAGGGGCATAGATAGGGCAAATAGACAAGGTCTTTTCCCCAGGGTGGGGGAGTCCAAAACTAGAGGGCACAGGTTTAAACTGAGAGGGGAAAGGTTTAAAAGGGACCTAAGGGTCAACATTTTCACACAGAGAGTAGGGCATGTATGGAATGAGCTGCCAAGGGAAGTGGAGAAGGCTGGAGCAATTACGACATTTAAAAGGCATCAGGATAGGTATTTGAATAGGAAGGGTTTAGAGGGATATGAGCCAAATGCTGGAAAATGGGACTTGATTTATTTAGGATATCTGGTCGGCATGGACGAGTTGGACTGAAGGGTCTATTTCTGTGCTGTACATCTCCATAACTCTGTGACTCTACAACTGGGCCGACCGATCCTTTATATCCTTCACTGTCAGAACAGATTATCTGAAGTTACTGGATATATGATTCAGAGGGGTCAGGATGTGTGTCAAAACATGGGAAGAGTATGTTGCGAAAGTGAGACAGAAACTGGTCTTCTGGGAGCACCGCTCTCTCTCCATTGCAGGTTAAAACATGGTCATCAAGCGTGTGGTACTTTCAGTGCAGTTGTACGTGGCACAGGTCATATCTATTCCCCAAGCTTGTGCTGTTGCAGTCATCTGAGCCATCTTCCATTTCATCTAGAGGTCTAAGATGGACTGTGTCCGCAGGTACACCATGCACAAAGCTCTAGATAAAGGGGGAGGAATGTACCCAACACCACTCTCATCCTGATGGTCACCTTGGCGTGTGGCTGCATCAAGCTGTGCATAGTCCCTCAGTACACAAACACCAAGTGTCATTATGTACTGAGACCCTGAGAAGACCATCAAAGTCATTTGGCAGAATGCCTCATTGCCAGAATTTTCCAAAACACACCAAGACATCGCTTGGCTGGTGGTGAGATGGGCACCACCTGTAAGATCTTTCATGTATGCCCAGATTGTCTGTGGTACTGCACACTACCCTCTCAGTGGCTGCAGGGGAGGTGGGGGGAATGATGATGATGATGATGAGACTGTCACACATTTCCTTCTGAAATATGCCTTTACAAAGGAAGTCTGGACAGAGATGCAATGGTTTTTGTCAAGGTTAATCATGAGCAGCTCTGTGATGCAGGACTCTGTGCTCTCACGGCGGTCCCTGGACGCACACCAAGACAAACATCAATTGTGCCTGAAGGATGTCAACTTGGTGAAAGATGCTCTTTGGTTTGCCCTAAACTGTTGGCCTTCCAGTGTAAAGAGTTGACCTTGATTGAATGTTACAGACTGGCACATTCCAAGGACCAAGATTATGTGCTCAGGGAAACACTAAAGCTTGGGGCAGCTGCTACCAAGGCACTGTGGGAAAAGACCACCATCTAAGGTCTTTCTGCTAAAGTACATGGGGGTCCACTCAGTTGTTGGACCCTCCCAGTGCCTCAAATGTATGTAAATAGTATCTTGCATAAATGAGAAATGCCTTAGGTTTGTCAGGAAAGTCAAACTCCAATGTCTGTTTGTTCTTCATATGCATAGACCGTACAGAACCAAATTGCTTTAGTGACTATATATGAGTTTTTTTTTACGAATGAAGTATATTCTTGAAAAAAAAACAATTGTTTTGTTCTGACTCAGTTTCACTTGCTCATTATTCAGTAAGGTGCAGGTTATTAGTGTTAGGGAGTGTGGCTCTTTTATTACACCAATAATCAGCAAATATTCCTGATGTCTTTTTTACAAGATTTCCGAGTTGCACGATTACTTTAGTATCTACAAGGATGTAAAAAGACCGGATTGTACCCTGGAAATAATGGTGAACTTACCAGAGTTCATTATCACTAAGCAGCAAAGTTGGACACCACTTCCAGCATTCGCACATGTACAGTTCAATGCAAACATTGTGAAGTCACTATCCGATTTGCCCTGTTCCTTCACAAACTTTGCATCTACTTTGTCAACAGGTTTAACATTAAAACAGAGGGAAGGCATGAATTACCCACACTTGTACACCAGTAACTTACTGGACATGCCAGAAAAAAAGTCAGCATTGGTGTATTCAAATACAAGGGAAAACAGTGTGATAATCCTAATTACTATCAAACAACTTTTCTGGCACTGAAAATTTATTTTGCAAATCTCATGACTTTAGATTTTAAAATTATTGGAAGTTTAAAAATAAATATACTTTTACTTTCTTTTCCTCAACACCAACGTCAACACCATTCATCTTTCCTTCTCTTGACTTCACTGTCGGTGCACTATTTTGCATTGAATTAAATGTCAATTTTACGCCCTGGTTAAATACCTTGGGTGGAATTTTTGTTTTTTTGAAAGTAAGTGTGGAATAGAGTCCAATAGCAGAAGTGGCTTCCACACAGGGCAGGTCTGGTTTCTTCCGCACTACATTGTTTTCAGCTCATTGTACATGCACATGTGGGTAAAATGCCAAATTTTACAGGCAGGAAGATCTGAAGCCTGCTAGGACTTTCTGAGCTCCAACATCCGGGCACTACATCCAGGCAGACAGCTCTGACTTTTTATAATCCAGGAGCACCACTCAACTTCTCTCAATCACTTCTGCCCGCCTTTGGGGTTGTCAGAGACCGAGCAAAAATTTTAAACAATACCTGCCTAGATGTTCTTCTCAAGGCTGTGAAGAGAAAAGAGAAGTTGTTTTCCCTGTGGATGGCAACAAGAGGCCATCACAACTGACTAAAGTAGCCTTGACATATGTTTTCCACTTTTGGATAATAAGATTCTGCCCCTGACTGTAATTCCAATAGACTGGGAAGTCAATAAGTATTCATGACATACTAATAAATGCAAAACAGGTTCTAAACCTTGAAGGTCAGAAAGCCAACCTGCCTGAGAGGTTCCTAATAGAAAACACAGTCGTTAAGAAACTGAATTTTTGATCCTGCTCAGTTAAGCTCCCTCTTCTAAAATCTTAGGTCAAGCAGTAAAAATTCTGCCTCATGTATCTAAGTGAGAATTCTTCAGTCTGAGTGGTTGAAGTGGCCTGCCATTGACCGCTCTGTTCGCACAGACTGTTAGACATCCTGTAGAGGGCATTACTGAAATGGAATCCAAGTAGTTAAATTGCCGTATAAAAGTCTTTAAGAAGTCTAGAGGCAGCTGCAAGCATAACAAATGGCAAGTGCTAATTGTTCACTGCTGATGAGAACCCAGGCCTATTTTTTCAGCATTACACACAGGTATTGTAAATTGGGCTGAGATGGTTGAACTCATTTCATACAAGATACAAACTGTCAAGTGGACGTGATGATTCCATTGACTCAGAGGTTAAAAACATTTTATCACTACAGTACACATAAATTAGTTTAACTGAACTTGTGGGACCTTGTATAATTCATGCTGTAACCAGATAGTAATTAGATTAATTCCAGCAAGAAGGGCTCTGGAAGTAGTTGGGGAATATTTCTAATTCCTCCCTACCATCATTTAACTTTTTCTCTTCTGTCAAAAATATCCATACTTTTTGGAATTCATTGTACTAATGGCAATTACAGCATTAAGAAGCCTAAGATTCTAGAGCTCAGAGTGTAAACATGCCTCTCTCATCCTGGTTTCTAGCAATGTCATTCTAAGCACCCCTCAGTTCCTCAAGGATAGAGGATAAATGACAAGTGATGCCTTCTGCTAAGAAGTCCTCTCAGAGGATATTTCTAACCTTCACCTAGCACCCTGACTGCTAGAATAGCTAAAATTTCAGTCTCATTTCATATGAAAGATACTAGTGTTCTGCCCTCAACAGCTCAGATTCCAAATGATGCAACAGATTGTTCTACGAAGCTTGCCAAACAAATGATCATTTACTCAGTTTTATGAGTTGAGAATGGATCAGAGTTAGTTCATTAGAATACAGTGATATCTTTCTCACTTACACATGCTGCTGAGAATTAATATTGAGATAAAACCAGCAAAACATTGGCAACATTCACTGATAGCAGAATTCTGACTATACTATGAGTAATAGCAAAGGGGTCACCCAGAATCATATTCATTTTTACGACAGAAAAATAATTGAAGGTCGAACAGTTCATGTTAGATACCAATGCATAAAATAATCAATTTGTTACTTTTTATGGCAAGTTTTATGAACAGTCCCTAACAAAAACAACACATTCTACAGCTACCCTTTCATACGGAAAATTAAATTATCTTTAAACTCACTTCTATGCTTTCACTAAACGAAACTTTGTTTTTTGGCAAACAAATTTATAAATGCCTTAGGCACACTGGGTTAGCACTTTAAGGACAAAAATTCATTTTTGATAATGTTGCTGTTCAGCATTTTACATATTATTTAACCAAAACCTATATTTACATATAACACCTTTAACTTTATGAAATGTCCCAAGCTGCATCACAGCAGCTTTATAAAGCAAAGTATGACAATGAGTCACAATTACTAGGTCAACGACCAAATGTTTGGTCAAAAAGGTACATTCTGAGCAGAGTCTGAAAAGAGAAGAGCAAGATAGAGGGTTGGAAAAGTACAGGGAGGCTTGGGGCCGAGACAATGGCAGGCATAGCCAACAATGGTGAAGTAGTTAAAATTGAGGATGCCAAAGATGCAGAATTTGTGGGGTGCAGACTTCTCGGAGGGTGTGGGGCTCGTGAAGATTACAAAGAAAGGGACAGAAAAGCCACAGGGGAATTAAAAACAAGGAAGTGAATTTCATAACAAAGATAATGATTGACCTGGAGCTAATACGGCTCAGCAAACGCTGGAATAATAGGGAGAAGAGGAATAACCACATGTTAAGTCATGGGAAGTAGAGTTTTGGATTAAGTTTATGGAGGGCAGAATGAGAGAAATGAGGCAGCACTAAGGCCATAAAACAGCGGAGCAGAGTAGGCCATTTGGCCCATCGGATTTGCTTTGCCATTCAATAATACCATGGTTGATCCGATAATCCTCGACTCTACATTTCTTCCTTTTCCCTATAACCCTTGATTCCCTTACTGAATAAAAATCTGTCTATCTTGGCCTTGAATTTACTTAATCTCTCAGCCTCAATAGCCCTATGCAATA
This sequence comes from Ginglymostoma cirratum, assembly GCA_024137785.1. Lineage (NCBI taxonomy): Eukaryota > Metazoa > Chordata > Chondrichthyes > Orectolobiformes > Ginglymostomatidae > Ginglymostoma > Ginglymostoma cirratum. The sequence continues at coordinate 3,691,644 of JAHRHZ010000047.1, read as the reverse complement.
AAAAATTCCACAGTTTCACAGCTCTCTGAGAAGAGATTCCTTCTCATCTCTCTTAAATGGGCAACCTCATATGCTGAGATTATGCTCTCTGGTCCAAGACTCTCCCACAAAGGGAATGGTCGAATGGCAGAGCAGACTCGGTGGGCCGAATGGCCTAATTTCCACTCCTGTGTCTTACGGAAACAGTGTCTCAATATCTACCATGTCAAAACCCTAACAACCTTACATGTTACATAAGGTCTCCTCTTATTGTTCTAAGCTTCAAGTATAAGCCCAAACTCCTCAAGCTCTGGTCATAAAAATATCCTTCCGAACACAGTATCAACTTTGGAACTCTCCATGTGTCCTGCCTCCAAAGCCGGTATATCTTTCCTTAGATAAGGAGGCCAAGACTGTTCACAGCATTCCAGATGTGGTTTAACTAATGCCTTGTATAGTTTTTGCAGGGCTTCTCCATTTTAATCTCCATTTCCCTTGAAATAAAAACCAACATTCTATTTGATTTCTCTATTACCTGCTGAATATGCTTGTGATTTATGCATGAGAATTCTCAAATTTCTCTGTGCTGCAGCTTTCTGCAGTCTTTCTCTATTTTAATGATATTCAGCTCATCTATTTTGCCACAGCATATTCCATCTGCCAAGTTTCTGCCCACTCACTTCACCCGTCTATCTCCATCTGCGGACTCTTTGTGTCATCCTCACCACTTGCCCTCCCACCTATTTTTGTATCGTTGAGTCAGTGTGTTGGAATCATCAAGTCAAGGCAGGCATAAATGAGCACTGCCACATCAAATAAGCTGAGGCAGGGTGAAGTTAGGTAATTTTACAGATGGAAATAGGTGTTCTTAACAATGGCATGAATAGGAGGTCTAAAATTCATCTCGGAATCAAATATGACACCGAGACTGGAAGTAGCCTGGCTTAATCTCATACAGTTGCCAAGAGAGGGAATAGAGTCAGTAGCTAAGGAGTTTGAAGCGCAGACTGAAAATTAAAACTATTCTACTGAAAGCCACATTAATTCCTGATTTCAATGAAGTAACAAACACATCTTACACCATCTCAAATTTATTAATCCATCTCAGCACAATATCATTGAATATTTCAAAATATTGGATCTTCACAAACTTAAATTCATTTAAAAATTTTGCTACCTGTATCCTAATGTGGATCAAGGTCCATTCACACACTGTTTACTAGCTCCCAGTCTACCAATGCCTCAAAAAATTGCCTGGTTCACTATAAGTGTAAGTAATGTTGCATAAAGACAGCTGTTAGTTTTTTTCAAATGTCAGAAGAGCAGCAAGTGTTGTAGACTACATGGTAAAATAATTGTTGAAGGTTGTGAAATGCACAGATGGAGGCAGAAGTGGTGTACAAGGAGAAAGGGTTAGTAGTGGGGGAGGGTAGGAAAAGGGTGAAAGCGGATGGGGCAGAGAGGGTGAACTGACAGGGAGG
>JAHRHZ010000047.1:3654373-3677987 GCA_024137785.1 Ginglymostoma cirratum | reverse complement strand
CTATCCATCCTCTACCCGCCTCCCCCTCTCTCCCTATTTATTTCAGAACCCTCTTCCCCTCCCCCATTTCTGATGAAGGGTTTAGGCCCGAAACGTCAAGTTTTCCTGCTCCTATGATGCTGCTTGACCTGCTGTGTTCATCCAGCCCCATGCTTGTTATCTAAGATCAAAGAGCTGACTGCCTACTCTGGTTCCTATTTCTTTATTCTAGTACTGAAAGTACACTATGGTAAGCATTCATCCTTTTTAATAGGTCTGCAGTGCCTTGCCTTCAACAACTAATTAACCTTTAAAATGAGGGGAGGGCCTGGATTAAGAAGATACCCAACCACCAGACACCTGAAGTCATCTCAATGTGCCAATTTTCATACTCCCCATTCTTCTTAGTCATCCTCTTTCAGCTCTTCCCATATTCAGTAGTTTGATGTACACTTTATTTCTAATTTTGTGCCTTCTTTTGTTCCATATGCACATCACTTTAATTTCCTTTATTCTTCCACCCTCCCAACTGTTGAACTTTGCAGACCATTCCATCTTTCCTCTGTGTGTTTGTTTGTGTGTGTGTGTGTGTGTATATATATGTTTTGCTTCCTGTCTCCTTTCCCACGCTTTGTTTCTTCTTTAAATGCTGTTCACTTGTTAGATCTTTCACCTTTTTATGAGAAGAATTTACACTTGACATGTCAACTGTCCTTTTTTTTCACAACAGATGCTGCTTGACCTGCTGAGTCTGTCTAGAATTTTTCTTTGTGTGTCAGCTTTTACGTTAGCAGCATTTAATTACCCTTGTTAACACCAGGTTCATCTTCCAAATCCCTGTAGCAAATTTCTAAACCCAAACACTTGGATCTGAGATTCAGCTATCAGGATTTAAATTGAGTTGAAATTCAGGCTGCTGGCTCACAGAATACTGGAATCTAAATTAAACAATGTTATGATTCTAGTTCATGGTAGTACTGGACAAGCCAGTTCTCAGATGAAATCTGACTAGATAGATCAGATCAAATATATCACTTTTTTCAGATGCTTCTTGTAGTGGTTAGTCATTATTTACATGACACTGCAGAACATAATTTTATTATACAAAAGAAAGCCAACAAACAAAGCTACATAACAGGTAGAAAGATCTTAACAGAAAAATCAAAACAAACGTTCAACCCTCATTTCCTGGCACAACCCTTTTACAGATTTTCAATTCTAGAGAAATATCACGTGCGTCTCAACTCCCAAATGTTTCACTTAACTAACTTTTACTTGTTGCTTTTCCTTGGACTATTGAGACAGTTTTAGGATTGTGGACACAAACCTTTTTCAAATCTGATGGCCTAAACCTCTTTTCAAATAGACAGCTGGGACACTTCAATATATTTTCAGAACTTGGAGATGCCATAAACTAAAAATCACTCATGTTGATGTAACTGGTTCTCAGAATGCAAAATTGATTCTCCTGCTGGGTGAAAACTTGTTGTCCCTCCTGGTCAGAACTCCTGATTCTTTTTGAAGTGAAGTCAAAAGCTAAACTAACAGCCTCTGGTCTGTTTGTAAATTCAGCAGTGTAAATACTCATTCATTAATACCACAGTGTCCTACGAGGCATTTGACCTAGGTCACATGCCTTTTGGAAATGCTGTATTTAGTTCACTGTTCCAGACTAAAGGGTCTGTTTTCCATGCTGTATAACTGTGACTCTATGACCATTTCTTTAAAAAAAATTGTCTTCTCAAAATTAACCAAAATCGATCTGTCTTTGTTTTGAAATTCAAATCTCAAACAACCTATCTTTTATCACAACTAATCAACTGTAGGAACTCACTAAGCCTCCTTCACCAGCACCTTCCAAGCCCACAACATCATTTGTTTCAAGGAAAAAATGGCTGCAAAGGCACAGCAACACCACCACTTGCAAGTTCCTCAAGACATGCACCATCTTGACTTGCAACTATATCATCATTTCTTCACTGTAGCTTGGACATAAACCTGGAACATGCTAATAACAGCATGTGTGTGCCTATTCTGTATGGACTGCTGTGGTTCAAGATGGCCACTTACCACCACATTGACACAATTAGGGATGGGCAACAAATGCTGACTTTGCAAACGAACTTCACATCCAACCAGGGAATAAAGAACAAAAACAGCATCTGATGATCAAATCTGTATTGTCTGCAACTAACATCATTTACTTAATTCCTCTGCATCCTGATATTTTTGTTATAACAAGATGCTACATTTAATGTGTCACGCAGCTACATTGTTAATATCAATTGAATTAATCAGAAACAATAATACTATCTTGTACCCTGTGTCTACCCGGCCACTGTTTGCTTTGACAGAAAACTGATAATACAAAATAAGACTAAAACTGAACAAATGCAATAACATAAAACAGATTATTGAAAGCTGATAGATTGTCAGCCAATTTTCTTTTTTAAAGATACAGTAAATACAACATTCTTGACAGAGTTAATTCGGGATGTGAATTGCATTGAGTTTGAAAGTTTTGCCAGCTTGACTTCCAAAGTTGGTAATGCTCCCTCATTAACCAACTAAGAATAGATCATCAGTCACTTCACTGCTGTATTGTTCATTTTGCCTCTGCTGTTCAATTTGCGACATCCTGCTGTTATTGGAAACACTTTGTTCAGCTCAATCTTTTTAGTTTAAAATAATTGCCCTCGTATGGCTAATCTAGTAAGGAGACATTGAATGTTTTAACATTGTAAACCAATTTAAACAACGTGTGATTAGCTTTTAATGATTCACAGGGATGAAACAATCATACTTTCCTGAAATTGATATGTGTAATGTGAAAGAAAATATTTTCGCAATAGTGCTATGAGGTTTTTCTAAACCAATATAGTGTTTTTACTTTTAAAAACCATTGCTGTGCTGGAAATTTGAAATAAGATGTGCTTCACTCTTAGCTCTGAATGAAAAAGTTTCTCTATGGTATAGATATTTCACGTCAAAAAATCAAGATATATGGTCATAAATATACCAATATGAAGACTGGTAGGCTGTCTTCAACTGAACATTCGTTGGAGAGTTGTAATAATAAAGGAAATTGTATATTACTTTCACATATGAAATGAGACTCACAAGCTTATTAGTGTCTGCAGTATCAATTTGTCATAGATAGTAACTGAACTGTAACCTGCTAGTTTCATTGCATTCTGTTGCATTAATGTTTATTATCAAGAAGAGCTTTAACAGGACTGAATTTTCCAGAGGTGTCTGGGACAGTGGTAATTCATTCCAATCTCTCAACTGAAAAACGCCACGCTCACAAGAAATCCTGAGGCGCCACGCTTATTATAGTTCTTCATTAAGAATGGGTTTCAGGAATGGGAAATCCTCTGCTATAAAGTCATAGACTCATACAGCATAGAAACAGACCCTTTGGTCCAACTCCTCTGCGCTGACCACTAGTCCCACTTGCCAGCATTTGGCCCATCTCCCTCTGAACCCTTCCTGTTCACACACCCATCCAGATGTCTTTTTAAATGTTGGAATTGTACCTGCCTGCACCACTTCAGCCGGCAGCTCATTATTGATAATCTTCTTCACTGTCCACTCCACCTCCTAGTTTGGTGTCATCTGCAAACTTACTAACCATGCCTCCTATATTCACATCCAAATGATTTATATAATGATGAAAAGCAGTCTGATTCCCACAGACTCCAATTAGTCTAACCTCTGTCATCAGGGAAAATGCTAGAGTCTATTCCTAAGGAAGAAATAGGACATGTAGAAAAATGGGCATGATTTTGTGAAAGGGATATTTTCTAATGTTCCTTTGAGGGCGTAGCAAATAGAATTGATACAAGGTAATTGATAGATGTATTTTGCAGAAGGAATTCAGTAATGTGTCCAATGAAAGGTTATTGTACAATGTAAGAGTTCATGATATTGGGGTAGTGTTCAGCATGGATTGAGGATTGGTTGCACACAGAAAACACAGCTGGAATTAATGGGTCTTTTTCAGGTTGGGGAGGCGTAACTCATAGAGAACCACAGTGATCACCTGGGGGAGGGGGGGTGCGGTGGTGCAGCATGTAAGATATCCACCCAACTATTTTTGTATTGTCAGCAAGTATAGGTATGTTGTGGTGAGGACATAATGAATTTGCAATTGGATATTTATAGATTGAACAAATGGACAAAAGCTTGGCAGATGAAGTTTAATGTGGGAAAAGATAATATCATGCACTTTGACAATAATCAAAAGGCAAGCTGTTATTTAAATGGAGAGAGACTCATAAAAGGTGCAGTGAGTGTTCTTGTTCATGAAACACAAAAAGTTAGCATGCAGGTGCAGCAAGTAATTAAGAAGGCAAATAGAATTTTGTACTTTTAGTGCTAGAGACATAAAACAGAAAGCCTTGTTACAACTGTACAGCACGTTGGTGAGGCCACACTTGGAATAATGTCAACAATTTTAGTCCTCGTATTTTAAACAATGATACTCTGGCAATGGAGGCTATTCAAGAGACTCACTGGATGATTCCTATCAAGAATGGCTAAACAGGTTAGATCTTTAATCATTGGAGTTTAGAAGAATGAAGGGTTATCTTACTGAAACATACATTTTGAGGTGGCTTAACAGGGTAGATGTTGAGAGGATTTTTCCACTAGTGGGGGAGTCTTTGAACTATATGCAATGAAAGCTGATGGGCTACCTGCCACTTCCTACTGTTCCCCAGTGGGACAGAAGGAAGTGAAGTAGGTTTAGGCCTTTAAGTGGCAGTTAATCATCCTTTTAGAGGCTTCACCGAGCCTAAGGGAGGTGAGCATGCCTGTTGGATTTACCTGTGGAGTCAATAATATGTGGATTATGGTAGGGATTGCATGTGGGAAGGCAGTGGGTTGGCTCCTGCACTTTATTTTCCGTTCTTGCTGCTGTTAACTATGTTAGTCGGGTACAGTAAAATTCATTTCCAGTTATTTTTTTGTCTCTGAAAACAGTTATGCATATGCGCTGCCAGTAAACTGTATGTCTCACCATGTACCTACAGCGCAGTGACATAGTTTTTGTTTCTTTTATATTTACTGGTTCTGTTACTTTCTGATCCTTATGTAGACTGTTCCATGTTGCAAGCAAAATTATTTCAAGAGTAAAGAAAACTTGAAATATTCTACAGAATTGCATTTTAAAGAGGTGGCACACTGGATCAAAATTTGATAGTTTCTTGAAACAGTGCAACTAATTGACTATCCCTGGTGGACCTGACAATGGTTGAAAGTTGCCTTATTGCACTGCTGCACTTGTCTCTCGTCATGACAGAAGGCATTACAAATCATTGAGAGACTGGAATTACTTGTTGGTTAAACCCTGAATACCATTAAGGAACTAAGTCTTTTTTGTATGACACTTGTTGCAACCATACTGCAGGTGATGTTCCCGAAGTTGCCACAGTTCCAACAAGATAAGGGCTTCTTGCGGCACAGTGGTAGCATCTTCCATTGATCCAGGAGACCTGGGTTTGAGTTCCACCCATGCCATAGGTGTGTAATAACGTCTCTGAATGGGTTGATTAGAGAATAGTTTTTATATTTAAGCTCCCAGGTGAGGAGGGATGAACTGACTTTTCTTGATTCACCCAACCCCTCAGTTGGTCACAACAAAGTTAATTTCAAAAGGATCCTTTCCCTTGTGGATACCTTTCATTTGGACCAAACTGATGAATGTTTTAAAAGGAGTCAATTTAACTAGACTTCCATGAGTTAACAAAACAGTGAGTTTATTAGTTATTGAATGCAGAAGAAATAATAAAACCCACATTCTCTCAAATAAGTGAATCCAAAATAAAAGATTTAAAAAGATAAATGGATCATCTCTAGGTTATTCATGATGAATAGAGTCTGGAACTTTCATAGTTGAGCAGTCAATTTTGAGTAGATAATGCAACATTATTTGATCTGTTGATTTTGAGATTCTTGGTTTTGCAGGTAGACTTAAATTATTTTGCCTTTTGTTGTTTTTTTGACAGTGGCTGGCTTGCTGCACCCAGAGTTAAAGTGTCATTTCCTTTCTTGTAGTGCTGTTTATTGGCTGTTTTCAGTCACTGTTGGGCTCTGTCTCCTATTTTTAAAACACCCATTACAAGTAAAAGTTTGTGTCTATAAGTAATTTGGGGTTTTGATCTGTTCTCATGATAGAAGTCCAGCATTACTAACTGTGCTGATCAACAATACCCAAATGTTTTAAATTGATGGATGTAAGATTCTGATCTTACAGAAGATACTGATCTCAGTACTGGTACCAAAAAGAGTCTGCCTTAATGAGCAAAGGTAAAAATAGTTGTTATTAACCACATAATCAGGGCTGGTGTTGAGGATAAAACTGATTATTTTCTGTTTCAAATATTATTGAAATGCATCTGTCTTAGATAATGGTTTTCCAACATTTATTTCACAGCTGAGGCCTAGTTTCACAAGTATACAACATACCAAACTCCAATTTTTGCTTCTTGGGTTCTGACCTTCAGTGCTCCTTTCATCAGTTGACCGGCTGGTCAATGAATTCTTTATAATCTACACAAACTCTCCTCGGTTGTCAGCCAAAATAAGTAAAGCAATTTTTTTTTTGCTCCTCACAGCAACAGAGATTAACTGATTTAAAAAGCAATATTTGCAGAACTATATCATGTAAAAGGAGTTGAGGCAAATGGATATTCTATACTACTTTATGCAATTTGACTTTCTTACCGTAATGCCAAATTTGTCCCTCTGCTTCTAAAAATATTGAAGTGAATTCACTGATGTCTGAACAAATGCACATGCAGATTCTTGCCCATTGGCTGCAGGCCAGAGTTGCTAATTTTACCATTTTGACTCTATTTCTTCCAGTGTTTCTAGAAAAAAATGTTCAACCTATCCACAGCTAGAAGAAATGAATAATCCTAATGAGAAACAACAACAGTTATTTACCTTTTATTGGTTGGGGATAATTTTCTGGAAATCTGAATGGAAACCATCTTTTGCAAGGATGTATTTCTAGCCTTTGGAAGTGTGAAGACGACCTTGCATCTGAAGACATTGCTTTAACATGGAGGGAGCAGTGCTTCATTACTGCATCACTGTTGTTTTCATTCTATGAAATTCAATTTAAAATAAGGCATTTCCTGTTTTCCAAAAGTTTAAGCTGGTTGGGCCAAGATTTAATCCAACATAGTCATTAAAAACATTTAACTAAATTCACAACAGACCTTTTAACTGAAATAAACATGATCTTTGATTTGAATCCAATGTATGCCATAATATTTTCTTTTAAACTAATGGTTGAAAGATGATATAACGCTGCCTGATTTACAGGAGACAAACAAAAGCACAGTACCGGATGTATAAGCAATGTCATTTTAGACTCCAGTACGTTGTGCTAATATAATGGGGAAGCAATTTTAGATGCCAAAAATTCTGAATAAAAAGCATGGTCTGAATTTTATTGTAAATCGACAATTTACAACTAAAGAGTTAATCTTTCAAAAGTTTCATGGATGGTTTCTGTCTGTAAAGCAAGTGAATGAGTTTTCTCAGTCTCCCAAAACTTGCCTCATTACCTATGTACCATACCCCTAAAGAGCCTGCTCCTTGGATTCCTGGTGCCGGTGCCATCTTTTGAAATCCAGTCATGCACCTGGGCAAGTGCTGGCAGTCTTCAGTTACGCTTTGCTGTGGAAGGGCAATAATAAAAAAAGCTTCACAGAGCACCTAAACGGTAAAAATTATCACTTCATTGCACAGGCAAGTTCGCGTTTCTACATCTATTGCTGCTTTTTTTTAAACAAACTAAGCAACACAGCTTATCCATCCTCAGCCACATCCCATTTTACAAACTGAGCGTATCAGAGACAAACTGAGTGTGCTTGTTTTCCCCCTGTGTGGTCCAGCGTCTTCTCACTGATCAATATGGGGTCATCACGTACAGAAAAGCTTTCAAACGGTTCAAAACATTTACTTTTATTCGGTAACCCAAAAGCAAACAAGTCAGGCATTGCATTTGCCACTGGGAACAGACAGGAACTGCTTGCTATTTGAGCACCAACAAGTGTACAGTCAAAGTGATAGTGCCCAGCTCACATCTACTGAAACCAGATGTCAATTAAGTCCTGAGATAACAAGGTGTAGAGCTGGATGAACACAGCAGGCCAGGCAGCATCAGAGGAGCAGGAAAGCTGACGTTTAGGGCCTAGACCCTTCTTCAAAAAGGGTCAATTAAGTCCTATCTGCTTTGCCATGTCAGACGTTGCAGTGCTGTATCATGCACAAGGTGACGTTGCTTATGCTCAATGTTCTCACCTTCCTCCTCAGAGGACTGCTGCTCTTCTTTTTAAGAATCTATCACATCCACTCTTTGCCTCTTTCAGTTGTACAGGTCACAGCACGCAAGGATTATGCAGGACAATCTGGCTGGCATGTACTACAAGCACCCCCCCACCCCCAATGCCAGCTGCACCACAGTCCTAGTTAAAAGACGATGTAAGAAAAATGGAGATCACTTATACCCATCACCCCCCCACCACTTGCCTGCTGTAGTTTGTGTCTCGCTTAATTTGCGTTTAGCAAAGAGGACTAATTCTCTCCCTTTCACACCTTAATTTACACCCTTTTCCCCCTCCTCCATTGTTAACAGTCCCATTGTCATTTATACTGTGCCTATACATCATCTGTCTTTTTGCCCCTCCTTTGCCTCTGTTAAAAGTGTAAAAAAAAAGCCTGTTTTCCAACACCTTTCAGTTCTGAAGAGGCCTATCAGATTCAATGTTAATTCTGTTTCTCTCCCCAGAGATGCTGTCAGAGCTTCTCCAGCATCATGTTTGTTTCAGATCTCCAGCATCTGCAGTTTTTGCTTTTTTTAAATTGTACTGTCAACATGTCTGATTAACGTAATTGTCCCTTGAAGGGCCTCAGACCCACCCACTCAGGCTGTGGTCGCAGCTGTTTTCCATTTGGAGTAAGAATTTGTCTTATGAGAATGGAAGGCAGTGCAGGTCACATTTAGCACAGTGAATCACAGACTTGACCTGGTAATCAAGGGGCTTCTCTGATCCTCCACGATCCTTTCTTTCTGGCACACCGTGTCTTCTCCATCATTACTGAGCCATGCCACGTTCGCGCGCACACCACTTTGACTTGCAATTTCATCTCCCAATATTAGAACTTGAGCCCCAGCCCTACAGGTAAGTCATATAAACCGTCATGCTGCACTGCCCCTCTGAAGGCCCAATTGGTTTGACCATTGATTAAACCCCATCTTCCACGGTGTGTCCCATGTCTTCCAATGCACTGTCATCTCACCTCCCAGCACAGCCCTCAATATGTTGGGTTCTGCTCTTCCCAGTTATTGTCCCCTCTGCATCATGGCTTGCTGCCTCCAATCCCCATTTTTGATGTACTGTGCTTCTCTATCAGAGCAGAAGCGTACCACACCATACCATAGCTCCTGATCATAATTCCCCTTGACTTGCATCGAGCTAGTGCCCAGGACTGACCGTGGCCCACTGCCCTGACCGAGATGAGTGGACAGCCTGAACTAATAAGTGATTAGACCCCTGACGGATCTGTATGTAGTTCCCTGGCTGACTTCTGGTGGGTGGAAGAATGAAAAACTGCACGTAAAAGGAGATGAGACTAACTAATAACAAGATGTTAATACATGTGAATGAATGCAAGTATGCCTCTTAGTCAGTAGCAAGAATCTTGTTTCATCGTCCAACACTTTGTTTAAAAAATGAGAGATTTTGTCCTCAATTAAAAAGCTCTTCGCTGTCAATGTCTCACAGTATTCCAAACTTTTTCACCAATGCCCATGTTGTTGATTGCCTGGAAAGATTGTAACCCTTTGACCTTATTCCATACCGTAACCCACTGCCAGATTAGTTTGTATTTGTCTTTGTCTTTGTCTTTGTCTTTTTTAATTCACTCGCAGCATATGGGTGTTGCTGGTTGGCCAGTATTAATTTCCCAACCCTAGTCGCCTTTGAACTGAGTGGCTGGCTAGGCTTGATCATATTCTTTCTGTAAAGTTGTAACTACTTGCTGAGTTTTCTAAGGCAATGTTCCTCTACTATTTAAATTGAATTAATTCTTCATTATGTTGTTCCATGATATCTACTTAATTTTAAAACTGTATATTTTAAAATAGAACTTAATGCCAATTCATAATCTTTAAATTTAAAAACTATAAGTATTTAACTATAGTAGTTAATCCAACAGTAGAGTCAGGAATTTGAAAAGTGATAACATCCAAATTTCTGGAATTCACGTCTGTTTGAAAATGGACAAATGCAATTCTGTACATAAACAAACAAAACGTTATTTAGCAAAAAAGTAACACTTGTATCTGGTGAGTGTGCTTCTTAATCTGGTATACGACCAGATTATACAGAAAACAGTTCCACAGTGCAATTTAAAAATTCTCTGCCACGGCAGTAATACCACATCAACTCTAGTATAACAATTGAAGCTCATGCCTAACACTCTGAAAACAGGTGCACAAATTAGACCATCCATGTACCAGCATAGCTCAATTTTTCTCATGCTGCTAGGTTGACATTTAAGTGTAGAGTAAAAAGAAAAAGCATTAGTTGCCTCAGCTTCCTCAACCCATTGAACCCATTCTGTTTGGTTCAGTAGGTGCATGTGGTGTCATATTTCAGATATATATTCAAGAATGCACAGGTGCATTGAAATGTGGATTTTAGAAAGGCACAACTATGAGTAAATGTTGTCACTGTGTTGCTGCATATAAGGCAGCTTAGTTGAATCCCCTCCTTGAAATCAATCCAAGTTCCAGTGCATTTGAAAGAAGTTCACCATATGTGTACTAAATGTTGAATAAATTCCTTGTGCCATGCATTAATATAATTGGGAGAATGTTCTTGGATAGTGTAAGTCAACATTGCTTATGATAGCAAAACATGAATATAGTACTAAATCTGAAAGATGTTCAAAAATTTTAATAAAGGATTTATAGTTAAGAGAGTGACTGTACCTAGGACTAGAGAAGTTTTTGACATTCTATAGATACCAGAAGCCAGTCTGTACATATTATAGAGGCTTCAACTGTCTCATCAAATGACGTTAAAGTTATATGGGACCAAGTCTGATCCTGTTTTAAGTTTTAAAGACCAATGTTATTTAAATTAACTTTATTCCCTTCTAACAATTCTCTCCTCCTCTTTGCAAAGTTTTGAGGGGAGGCAATGGCCTAGTCGTATTATTGCTGGACTATTAATCCAGAGACCCAGATAATGTTCTGGGGTCCCAGGTTTGAATCCTGCTATGGCAGATGGTGGAATTTGAATTCAATGAATATCTGGAATTAAGAGTCTAATGATGACCATGAATCTATTGTCAACTGTTGGAAAAACCCATCTGGTTCACTTCCGTCCTCTAGAGAAGGAAACTGCCATCCTTAGCTAGTCTGGCCTACATGTGACTCCAGACCCATAGCAATGTGGTTGACTCTTAACTGCCCTCTGGGCAATAAATGCTGCCTAACCAGTGACGCCCTCATCCCATGAATGAATAAATGAATAATCAGTAAAGGAACTCCTCATTAGAGTTTGTTCCATGGGTATAGTTGATGCCTGAAATTTGAACAAGTGACTATTCTTTGTATGAGATAACAAGGTGTAGAGCTGGATGAACACAGCAGGCCAAGCAGCATCAGAGGAGCCGGAAAGCTGACGTTTCGGGTCTATACCTTCTTCAGAAAATATTCAAATATTCTTTGTATGTATGTGGGCAGTAAGTATTCAAAAACATCAAGAGCAGAGGGCAATGACATTAGTAAACAAAACCCATGGTCTTTAGTTTAACCTTGCCATTGTCTGTACACTGTTTCAGGTTTTATTTGTCTCTGAGCTCTTGGTAACCGAAAAGCAAAGATCACTGTAATTTCTGTGCAAAATACATGTTGGTTATAAAAAATATGGTTATTAAGTTTAACTTCTTTGACAGTTACATTCTGAAAAAATGTTCTTGTATTAAAACATGAACAGAAATCAATGTTTAAGAACTTAACCAAAAATTGCCAATGTAGTTTGAGACGCTGCAGTATTAATCAGAGTTGCCCTCTGTTATGATCCAAATTCATGTTGACTTTGTAACAGGTTATTAGGACTATGGTATCCTATCAAACTTGAACATAGACCAGTTTCATCCAGTTCCGCTCAGCGGCCTAAAACAATGCTGAGTCATTATTTTAATTGTTTTTCCTGCCTTTATGATGAGATTTTTACCTTTGTACACAGCCCCGCTGAAGTGCTTGATTTTCTACAAAGCTAACTTATTGTTTAATTTTAATTTTTTTTCCGATTGGGTGGAACTGTCGAAAGTGAATTAAATACAATATGCTTCAACTTGGACTTGATTCTTTTATAAACTCCTGGGGAACTGAGTGACCACCTCCCAGGAAGATGAAATTTTTTAAAAAATTAGTAATACTCAGTAGGTCAGTCTCTGGAGAGAGAAATTGTGACATGGGACCTATGAGCAGAACAAGGCCATTTGGCCCTTCAAGCCTGTTTCACCATTCAATAAAATCTGAGTGTGACTTCAATTCCACTTTACTGTCTGCATGCCATAACCCTCTACTCTCTTGCCTATCAAAACTCTATCTAGAGAATTCAACATGTTTTCTCTATCTACAGAATTCTACACTCTATCAATACTTGGAAAAAGAAATCCTCATCTCTGTCGTAAAACGGAGATCTCCTATTCTTAAATTACATTCACTAGTTTTTCCTCCCCAATGAGTGGGTATCCACCCTATCCAGTCCCCTCACAATCTTACATTTTGTATAAAATCACCCCATTCTTCTAGACTCCAATAGGTATAGGCCCAACTTGTTCAACCTTTCTTCATGTAATGAGATTAACATTTCGGGCCATGGTCCTTTAGTGATTGACAAGTAAGTTCTATGTTAGAGTTTGGCTTACGTTTAATTTTATTGGTGGTAAATGTTATCCTTTGTGGTTTGTGCAGCATGAAAATCAAACCTGGAATATTCCATATTGGAATTTAAACTGAAAAATTGCAAATTTTTAATAACGTGGAAATACTTTACTGGATTTCTCACTGGGTATCCTCTGATTCAAGAAAAATGCAATAAATATTGGCCAAGAGTTTCCATTAAGTTGCGTTAGCAGTATCAACATTATCTGAGTGAAATCTGCCAACTGAACATAAAAATTTGAGAGCTGAGAACCCACGTGAATTACACTCAATCGCTGAAGTTCATGTTTTCTGCAATCTTTTACCTTGGTGCAAAGATTCAATATGTTTGGATGGGATTGTGCTCATAAAACTAGCCATTCTCACGCCGGTCCACATTGTAAGGTTTTGCCAATACAGAGATTAGAGGAAGCTGATTATACTGTTTCCTCATATTCTTAAACAACATGTGCACAAATGAGAAACATTTGAAAAGCTTTTTTCAAGAAAATACTGAATAGTATACACCAACGAAAGAAGTAAATGACCAATGAGGTGGACAAATGGTAACAGGAGTGGATGCACTGCTTCAGAGTCTGGACGATATTAGGCATTATATCGTGGGATTGGCTGCACTGCTCCAGTTTTTGTACTAAGAGGGCCAGTGGTTCACGTATGCCTGCCTGCTCCTGCACCTCCCTTTGCCGTTGGACGAAGCTCCTCATCTCCAAGACCACAGGGTCACCACCTGCTGTGAGCTCATCAAGTGCCTAGTTTCTGGCAGTACTCTGACTGCCAGTGGCTTGGGCTGTTTCTCCCACAGCCATCTCTGGTATGTGGAACTCATTGTGCACCCATTGAAATATCCTAATCCATCTTGCTTGGGGATGCAGGAGGCAGTGTAGACGATGGTCCCTCAAAAGTGTCCACATTGGTTGAGGAACTCTCAGCTGTGGGAGATGAGCTGGCCATCAGGAAATGAGCTGGCCATCAGGAGATAGGTGCAACTGTAAGACATAAGACTCAAAAGACATTGCAGTCATTAGTTGGTAGTTGTATTTGATGCCTGCTTAAGGTGTTAGAGATGACAAGTGTTACTTATTCGGAAGGCGTGACATGGACTTCTCCGCATCCCAATAGGAATGGTTCCTATATACTCCTGTGAGACCGAATTCCCTTTCCTGGGAGGTGGTGAGGATATGGATATCCGGCACCCCATCACCTGTAGTGACATAAGGGGGCCAAGTGAACAAGACACAAGTGGGTGGCAAGGCTATTACTGCCGCTGCATGTGCAGGCAAGGTGTTTAAATGTATCCATGGAGTGAAGAGAGAGCACGGAAGGCATGCGGAGTAGCAAGGGTGAATGAAGGACAGTTTTGCACGGAACAGGGTTTCATAGCGTAATCTTTGGTGGGAGGTGGGTGGAATGGCACTGATATGTATGAGGTACAAGAGAGCAACTCCCATGGTGGAGCAGAGAAAATCACTGACCTCTTTGTGCACCGATGCCCAGTTCTTCTCACTCTGGAAATTGCATCAAACTGGGTCATGATCTCCAACCATGCTGCTATGTTCTGGTGGCGTGACCTTCTCTACCAAACTTCTGGGAAGAGGACGACTCCTTATCACTAGATCCAGAAGGACCTCCAGGTGCCTGTCAGCAAAGCATTGTGCCAGCCTCCCCTTTTCAGCCATTAATCCTCACTCCTTCCACAGCTGAGCAGCACAGCTTCCATATAGCAGCACTCCTGCAGGTGCACAATGCTCTTTGGAAGATGGTGGTTTTAGGGAGGGCCTCCGCTGAGTGGCACATGGTAAGATGGGGCAGAAATCAGACATAATTGTCTCTGCAAGGGCTCAAATGGCAATTAATGTGGTGAATAAAAACCGAAAGAACTGCAGATGCTGTAAATCAGGAACAAAAACAAAGTTGCTGGAAAAGCTCAGCAGGTCTGGCAGCATCTGTGAAGGAAAATCAGTTAACTTTTCCGGTTCGGTGACAGGAAAGGGTCACCGGACCTGAAACGTTAATTCTGTTTTTTCCTTCAAATTTAATGTGGTGAGTTTGGTGAGCAAGCTCTTGTGCTTGCAGCAAGAATCACTCCACAGTAGTCGATAGGTGTCACATTTTGCCGAAAACCCTAAGATTCAGCCCTTGGTTATATCAAGAAATTTTCTTCTCTGATAGAGGGGGAGAAAAAGTAAATACATTCTAGTACACAGCCCTAGCTTGCTGGCTCTTGAAGGCTTCAGGGGTTGTTTTGGTAAAAGAGGGGGAAGAAACGGACTACTTGACTGCTGTGTTGGTAAAACATGTCAACTTAAGTCTGATTTTAACATGCAATTTTGTACATAATTGCTGACTACAACAATTAGAATTTGCCTGAAGTTGCTAGAACAACATTCCTGCAGGTTCTGCTATCAATCGATTTTAAATTGTAAGCAGTAAATGTGGGTTTCACATGCCAACTCGTATGAAGGCATGGAGTGCATTGCTGAGACACAGTGATACATCTCATGATTGCTCAGGACTGATAAAGGAGATCCAGAGGAGTAAGGATTTCCTGTACCCACAGGAGACAGTGAGTCCACCTCATCCTCCTGCATCTCCTAGCTTCCTCTCCTGCAGCAGCTAGTGCTGCTTTGCCTGTCCTCCCCTCTTGCTCCTACAAAACAAGTGGACACTCCAGCAAGTTGTCCATGAACAAAATGCCCCCTTTTGATGACTTTGACAATGTTTTTGGTAAGCTAGAGTAAAGCAGCATTTATTCCTCTCAGGTGAAGTCTTCAGAGAATAAATCTTGATAAGAGTGTCGGTAAAGTGCTGACAAAGATTCCTGAAATGTCCCCACTATGTTTCAAAAGTCTCTTAAAAGTTCTGGCAGCAACTCAACAGTGGAAGTTGGTGTGCCTTTAAATAATGCTTGAAATCCTCAGTGATAGCACTTTTGCTTCCTGGTCAGTTGATCACTTAGGAGAAGGGGATGAGTTGACATATAAGACTTCAAAATGATGTGCAGCCTCTTTAACATGCACCTTAATTGGAAATTGTCCGCTGAAATGATTCTCTGGACACTTGTTCCTATTTAATGCTTCAATTTCTTTACCAAGATGACATGTCATGTTAAATAAAGGCCATCTTGACTACCTTGGTAGAGTCTTTACAGCTTTGAAGAATTGAGAGATAATTGATCACTGTAAGTTTGTAATTACACAAATGAACGTTATTAACAGCTTGAATTGCTGTACGACTTTTGCCAGTCCTGAAAAGTATCTCAATTAACTCAAAATGCTTACTTCATTTTTCTCCACAGCGGCAGCATCTGGAGGAATGGGAGGTATGAGACCAGGCCTATGACTCCAGCTTGGACATAGTGGTTTGATAGTGGTGATGATGGTGGAGGTGGGTCTGTAGACAAGACCCTGTTACAGAGATTGTGGCCAATGTCAAGCATGTATGGAGGAGGAGAATCCCTACAGTGCAAAAAGGGACTGTTTGACCTATTTGAGTCTGCAACAACCTTCTAAAGCATCCCACCCACACCCCTTACTCTGATAATCCTGCATTTCCTGTGGCTAATCTGCCTAGCCTGCACATCCCTGGACACTATGGGTAAATTTTAGCATGGTCAGTCCACATAACCTGCACATCTTTGGACTGTAGGAGGAAACCAGAGCACTCAGAGGAACCCCACGCAAACACAGGGAGAATGTGTAAACTCCACACAGACAGTTGCTTGATGCTGGAATCAAACCTGGGTTCCTGCTGCTGTGAGGCAACAGTGATAACCACTGAGCCACTGTGCCACCCTGATATTCATTGTTTCAAGATGGTGCCAGATCATGGTGACACTTTGTTTAACATGCAGAAAGAGCTTTTCACTGTATTTTTATACATGTGGCAATAAATCTAAATCTATATTGTAATCTATATCAAGTGACTTGATGAAGGGGCCAAAAGTGTGGTAGCTAAATTTGCTGATGACCCCATGATAGATAGAAAAGTAAGTTGCCAGAAGAAGTAGAGGGTCTGCAAAAGAATATAGACAGGTTAAGTGAGTGACCAAAATATTGATTAAAAAAGAGTATAATGTGGAAAAATGTAAAACAGTCCACTTTGGTAGGAAGAGGAGAAAATTAGTTTACCTAAATGAAGAGAGGTTGTAAAATTCTGATAGAAAGGGATCTGGGTGTCATGGTTTCTGAATCACAAAAAGTTAGTTTGTCCGCACATAAAGTGATTAGGGAGCATATGGAATATTGGTGTTTATTGTCAGGGGAATAGAATATAAAAGAAGGGATTTTAACTGGGGCTCTACAAGGCTTTGGTGAGGCCACATTTGGAGTACAGCATAGAGTTTCAATCTCCTTACTTAAAACAAAACAGATTGAAAGTAGTTCAAAGAATGTTCAGTTGGCTCATTCTTCAGATGAAGGTCTTGTCTTTTGAAGAAAGATAGGTACAGGTTCGGCCTGTACCCATTAATGTTTAGAAGAATGAGTTGAACTCACTGAAACACAAGATCCTGAGGGATTGGAAGGGGTGGATATTTTGAAGGCATTTCCTCTTGTGGGAGAGACTAGAACTGTGAACATAGTTTAATGATAACAGATCTCCCTTTCAAGTTGGACATGGGGAGAATCTTTTTCTCTGAGTTGTTAGTTTGTGAAATTCTCTTACGGTTGAAAGCAACAGAGGCTATGTCATTAAATTTAGTCAAGGCAGAGTCAGAGATTTTTATTAGGCAAGGGAGTGAGGTAGGAAAATGGAGTGGAGACGACGACCAGATCAACCCAAAATGTTACTGAATTGTGAAAACCACAAGAACTGCAGATTCTGTTAATCAGAAACAAAAACAGAAGTTGCTGGAAAAGCTCAGCAGGTCTGGCAGCATCTGTGAAGAAAAAACCAGAATTAACGTTTCAGTTAACCAGTTAACTGGTTCCTGACCAGTTCTTAGGAAGGTCACCGGACCCGAAACGTTTACTCTGGTTTTTTTTCCTTCATTGAATTGTGAAGCTGGCTTCATGAGCAGATTGGCCTATCTATGCTGCAATGTTCTTACATAACATGGCAGCTAGGAATGTCATCATCATGCAGTAATTTTGTTAAGTATCAAAACAAATATGTGTTATTTTTATGCACAACACTGCATAATGGAAAAAGCTGATGACTAAAATTACTTAAACCCATTCTTTTCCTGTCTGAAGAATTTTTACATTCCCTGGTGGTCTAGCAGTTAGGATTTGGCGCTTTTAATGTCGCAGCCTGGGTTTGATTCCCGGTCAGGGAATAGAAGTTCTGTTTATTTTGGGGTGGCACGGTGGCTCGGTGGCTCGGTGGTTAGCACTGCTGCCTCATAGCACCAGGGGGACCTGGGTTCGATTGCAGCCTTGGGCAACTGTCTGTGTGGAGTTTGCACATTCCCCCCACATCTGCATGGGTTTCCTCCAGGTGCTCTGGTTTCCTTCCACAGTCCAAAAAATGTGCAGGGTAGGTGGATTGGCATTGCTAAATTGCCCATAGTGCCCAGGGATGTTTAGGTTAGGTGGGTTAGACATGGGAAAATGCAGGGCTAGGGAAACGAGTCTGGGTGGGATGCTGCTTGGAGCAGCAGTGTGGACTTGTTGGGCTGAATGGCCTGTTTCCACACTGTAGTGATTCTATGATTCTAGCAAACTGCACTGAAAAAACATGACATCACAAAGTAATGCCTTTATCATAGGAATTGTTGAGAAGGAATACTACAAGTGAAGTAGCATAATGTCCAGAAGGAGCAATACCGTGATTCTTTACTCTGAGTTTCAAACAGAAGCAAGTTTATAGTATGTAAAAAGAACAACTGATGATCTTAGCATCTCTACTGAACAACATGAAGTCATATTACATATCAAGATTCTAAAGCAAGTTAAAAATTGGAAAAATACAACACAAAGATCATACAATGAATGTGGATATAACAATTAAATACTTTGCAATTTTAATTGTCAAAGTAATGTAAAGATCATATGGAAAATGTGATGATAGGCTGGAAATTTCTACATCTACACAGAAAATGATCAAAAGGGACAGAGTTACAAATGGCTTATGTACATTCAGCTTGCTTTATTGCACTGGAAAGGCAACTCTGTGATTATGTAGTGCATAAGCAACTTTCTGAATAGAACAAAGAACCAAGATAGTGGTGGCAGCAAGGTATGAATTGTTGGAGCACGCTTGCTCCAGCTCACCTGGCCGACCACGTTCTTCTTTGTTTCTAATTTTTTTTTTCTGGTTTGCTTTGTTTCTTCATTTCTGTTTTGTATCAAAGTTCACCTTCTTTTCTGCGGCTGCAGTGGAGGAAGGCAGCTGTGAGAGCCTGCTGTGACTGTGGCAGCAGCAGCAACATGGTGGATCCTGATGTACTTTGCTTGTGGCCATAGTGTTGTGGCTTTATTGAAGGCTTTGTTGTCAGTGGGTCTGCTCTTTTCCTCCTGGTGGCAGTGTAGCGGTTTCAGCGGTGGCTATAGTGGTGGCATGGTGGTTCTGGTTCATTCCTCATCCCTACA
The DNA here is from genome assembly GCA_024137785.1 of Ginglymostoma cirratum. Taxonomy (NCBI): domain Eukaryota; kingdom Metazoa; phylum Chordata; class Chondrichthyes; order Orectolobiformes; family Ginglymostomatidae; genus Ginglymostoma; species Ginglymostoma cirratum. Next base: position 3,658,496 of record JAHRHZ010000047.1, on the reverse strand, counting down.
GCGGCTTTGTGTGGCAACTGAAGTGGCAACAGCTTCAGTATCAGTGATTTGGTGGGTCTGGTCTGTCCCTCCTTGCTATTGTGGCAATCCAGTGGCTTTGGTGATGGCTTTGGCGGTGGCAACGGTATGGGTCTGGTCTGGAAATCCTTGCTTTGGCGGCGGCATCCCGTAGCCACTCCATAAACCCAGGAGCCATGCAGAGAACAGAAGGTGAACTTTATCCAAACTATTTCTTTTTATAATTTCTGTAATTAAAATGGCACTAAATTGTGGTGCCTTATACACACCTCATTTATTTTCATAAATGCTAGTGACAATAAATTGCTATTCTGTTCTTTTCTAAGAAATGAGGATGCTGGAAATCTGAAAGCAAAACAGAAACTGATGAAGAAACTCAACAGGTCTGGCAATATCTGGGAAAGAAAGCGAAGTTAATGTTTTGGGTCCAGTGACTCTTCAAAACACAATCCTCAGACCATGAGAAGGGTCACTGGACTCAAAGCATTCATTTTGGCAACTTTCTGAATATGCTGCTCGTGAATAAGGTTCCCCATTATATATCTGTATGTGTACACATTACACGATGAGATTTTAAGTCACTCAAAACCCATTCACTTACAGAGGTAACAACCAGGCCTTGTACACAACAGATATCCATCTCGACATAAATTTTTCCACTCAATGTTCAGTCCAGTGAAACATTTCCAGACTACACATTCCAGGTCCAAGAGCCACTTCAAGCTTTAAGTATAAAAATCAAGGCTGACATACCAGTACAGTACAGAGAGTGTGCTGCATTATTGAAGATGCTGTCTTTCAGGTGAGACATTAAACTGAGGCTCTCTCTCTTGTTCAGATGAATGTAAAGGATCCTATGACAGACACTATTCAAGGAAAAGCAGGGATGTTATTCCCAGTATCCTGGCCAATATCTGAGGCAATATCACTAAAACAGCTTATCTGGTCATTGTCACTGCTGCTGCTGGGCACAAAATGGTTGTATTTCTAACAATATTGTCTACACTTCTTTGGCTGTGCAGCATTTGAAAGAAACCTTCATAAGTTGAGTGAAGTCTATATAACTCTAAGAATTACTTTTATTTTAATTCAATTTGTCTATGTAGTTACAGATCTAGGGCAATGTTGAATTATTTTATGAGAATATAAAGAAAAGCAAATATAAGTATTTAGAAAAATAAAAAAGAATTACACAAGGAAAGAAAACATGTAGGTGATAATCCATATCCTGTGAACTGGCTCATAGTGAATGATATTTCCAGGAGTCAGGGCAATATGGAACAAGGTCAGCACTCTGATTTGATTCGTTCTGGGGAAAGAATAAACTAATGAATTAAATATTTAAGGTAAACAGCCAAGTCACTGCCACTGTGAGATACATTGAGAATAGAATTTCTATGCACCAGAGTAGAAAGAGGGATGTCCAGTGATCTGCCTGCCCTTTCAGTTCTGGAACACTTATTTAAATTGACTTTCTGCGCGCACACACGTACTATTTACTTGATTCAAGAGTGCATTGGAGAATGAATTGTTTTCGGTGCTGATGAATCTAGGTTAGTGGTGAATACGAATAATACTTGTCAAAAACTGAAAAGATTTTGCATTATGTCAGCACCAAAATTTGTGGCTTAGAATACAGTGAAGAAGTTTTCTTAGATTACAAAGAGATCTTGATCAAATGGGTCAATGGGGTGAAAAATGGCAAATGGAGTTCAATCTGGATAAATATGAGGTATTTCATTTTGGTACAACAGTGAGGGTATGACTTGTACAATTAATGGTAGGGCCTTGGGTAATGTTATAGAGCAAAGGGACCTAGAGGTTCAGGTACATAGTTCTTTGAAGTTTGCATCACATATAGACAGGGTGGTTAAAATGATGTTTGGAACAGTTGCCTTCATTACTTAGTCCTTTGCGTGTAGGAGTTGCGAAATCATGATGAGGTTGTATAAGACATTGGTGAGGCCTCTTCTGGAATACTGTGTCTAGTTCTAGTCAACCAGTTATAGGAAGCATATTATTAAGAGGGTTCAGGAGAGATTTATCAGGATGTTGCCATGTATGGAATGTTTGAGTGAGAAAGAAAGGCTGTATAGGCTGTGACTTTTTTCACTGAAGTGTAGGAGGTTGAGAAGCAACGTTATAGAAGTTTATAAAATCATGAGGGGTATAGGTATGGCTAATGGTAGGTCCCTTTTCCCTAGTTTGGGGGATTTCAAGATTAGAGGGCACATTTTTAAGATGAGACGGGAGAGATTTAAAAAGACATGAGGGGCAAATTTTTTACACAGTGGGTGATTCACGTGTGGAATGAACTTCCTGAGGAATTGGTGGATTTAGGTACAATTACAATGTTTTAAAGACATTTGGAAAAGTGCATGAATAGGAAAGGTTTGGAGGGATATGGGCCAGGACCAGGCAGGTGGGACTAATTTAGTTTGGGATTATGTTCAGCATGGACAGGTTGGACCAATAGGTCTGTTTCCATCCTGTGTGACTCTATGACCTTACAGATAAATGTACACCTTTCCCCATTTATATTGTTCGAATATGAGCATGATGCTATTGTTTATTTCACCAGCAAGCCTGCTTGCTCAGTGTCATCAGAATGAATCTAGAAGATTGTATAATGTCTTTGGCAGCATTGCTAATGAAGAGGAATTAACATGATATTGCACAGAAGAAAAATCAGTTGCAAAGTAAGTCCATTTGGTCTATCGCTGTAGAACACAAGTCCTGTTGTAGCCACATTTAGAATATTCCTTTTATTTTGCTTCTGACACAAGCCAGGCAAATTATTGGTAATATTTATCACTGAGTAAAAAATTCTCCTAATAATGATTTTTCAATTTATAATTGAGTTTTCAGATCCCTCTTTTCTGGTTTAATTCAGTGAACATTTTTGTACTATTTAATATTCCAGGAAAGTTTCGGCTTAACTGCTTCCTTTGACGCTTGTTGAAACTGTGCTTCTTTAATCTTACCCTCTAGAACATTCTTTGTTCATTTCATTATTGCTGCCTTTTCACAACAGCAAAGCTTTAAGCTCTAATGTTGCTTTCACTCAAAACGTGGTATCAGTGCCACACAATTGAGCCAAGGTAATCCAGGAGCAGCACAGTGGTTAGCACTGCTGCCTCACAGCAGCAGGGACCTGGGTTCATTTCCACCCTTGGACAACTGTCTGTGTGCAGTTTGCATGTTCTCCCTGTGTCTGTGTGGGTTTCCTCTGGTTTCCTCCCAGAGCCCAGGTTAGGTGGATTAGCCATGCTAAATTGTCCATAGTGAACAGGGATATGCAGGCTAGGTTGGTTAGCCATGAGAAATGCAGGGTTATAACGATTGGAAAAGGGGATGCTCTTCAGAAGGTCAGTGTGGACTTGATGGGCCAAATGGCCTGCTTCCACACTGTAGGGATTCTCCTATTCTAAAAAGATGCAGTTTTCAATTTTGGTCTACATTGCTTTGCCAACCATGCTGTCTGCAACAGTACACTTGCTGTTAACATGCCAGGGCAACAGGGGAAAGGAGAAGCTGAATCAATTTGCATGTGCCCATGATTAGGCTTGAAATTGCCCGTGTAGAGGAATAACTTGCCCACACTTAATATCTACATTTGGTTAGCTAGGTATCTTCTGTGAATTTTTATCTCTGCATGCATCAATGGATTCAAGGAATTACAGAAAAAATAGATATGTCCAAACCAATTGAGTCCAAGACTTACATTTTCAGTAGTGCAGTTCAAATATTAGACTTCCTGCTTTCTACTCATTCCTAAATTGAGAGAAAAGCCAATACAAAATCTGTAATGCTGACAAATATATATACTGATCATCATGGAGTTTCAGTTTGCAGTATACTAGATGAGTCAGACCAGAATGTGTCATTCACAAGTTGTACTGCTTTTTTCCCTTCTGGGGAGTCTTTTGTCAGTATCATACTGTGGTGTTCTCTGGTCAGACACAGCAGGAAAAGCTCATTAGTGTTATACATCATGAGCATGGGGCTGGATGAATACAGCAGGTCAAGCAGCATCATAGGAGCAGGAAAACTTGACGTTTCGGGCCTAAACCCTTCATTTTCTGATGAAGGGTTTAGGCCCGAA